>JANRMT010062848.1:16435071-16464841 GCA_026402145.1 Polypterus bichir lapradei | reverse complement strand
GTGGGAAAAATTGTATTTGTTAGAGGTACGGCTTGATTTTAAAAGATTCACCTCAGTAATTTATCCAGGCCACAGGTCTTGGAGGTGTAGCTGCCGGCTGGGTAAGGGGTCGGCCGTTACAATGTTAATACCTTTTTAAAGTCCATTTATAAAAAGAATAATAACACATAAAAGGAATGACACCCATGATTGAAATTCTAAATATTTAAAGTCAGTTTCTTAATAATTGTGTTTTACTGTACTTAATTTAATTTTGTAGCTATGGAAGTAGATGACAGTGATCATGAAGTAGAAGCATCAAAAACTGATGAGAAATTTGTAAGTAGTTAATGTCCTTAATTAATGTTTTGAATATTTGTGAGTGAATTATGAAGCTGGTTAATCATTAATTACATTAGTCATTGTATTAATAATATTAATCATTAATTTATACTTGTTTTAAAATAACGATGCACAATGTTTGGTGAACAGCTAATGGTAGGTAGATTGATTGATGTTGTCTTCTTTTTACTTAGATCACTTGTTAAAAAAAGCAAAACACAAGTTATAAATGTATGGGTTTTTAGTAGAAGATATTTGAAATGGGAAATTACAATTTAAATGGTTTCAGAAAGGGTCTCGGTAACAGTCCATATGACATATGTTTGACTTGATAGTTATCGAAGGTATATTCTTACATAGCAAAACAATTCGGAACCACTTCGACAGTCGTGAGAACTGGACAAACAACTTAAAAGACGAGTGCAGGATAAAGAAACATCATTTATGGCAGACATAGAATTTAGCATACATTTTTAAAAATACATTTACTGATAATGTCAAATTGAAAACTCCATTGAAGTGATTTGGGAAAACTTCCTCGGTTTTACAGTATAGTATGAGAAATACTTCAGAGATTTCTAATTCACATTCAGACAATTCACATTGAAATACAGATAAATCCAATTCTTTTTGAGAAGTCAAAAAATATATTGTAGGTATCTCAAATTTATATTCTTACAATACAAAATGATGCTTTGGAATTCACCAATGTAATTTAGACTCATCTGAATATAATTATTTGGAATAAATAAAATAACAAATGAAGTTGAAATTGATACTTTTCTGTGGAACAGTTTAAAATTTGCAGCCATATTCATGTTTCATGGTTACATATGTAAACGTGGCTTGTTTTCTGACCAAAAGCAATCGGCATCATCAATTTTTGTCCACAAAACTATAGCATTTTACACAGTTGCCCTTTATTTGTTGTATGTGCAGTCTTTCCACTTCACCTGCACTTTCTTGGTGGCTGCTACCGTGAACATCCATCAGCATGTTGACTTTTATGGGTGAGGCAGCTTTCAACTCATTTTGTTCACAGTACCAAAGTGGATTTTCGGCACTTGGGATGTTTGCCAGGGGAAGTGATGTAAAAATATTCTCAGTGGAACATTTTTTCCTTTTGCCTGTGAACAAACAACAAATATTTTGCTGAAATAACCACAAGTCTTACATTGAAATCTTTTTTTTTTTTTTTGGGTGGTTATCTTGTGAAGGGTACCAAGTACAAGGTCCAAGCTTTTATATACCTGTAGGCCCCCTACACTTCAGTTTCAATATAAAAATTGACTTGTGTGATGCCAAGGTTGCCTGTAGGCTTGGCACCTTCTGGAACCCTGACATCAAAGGTCACTATGTTCTTTTTGTCTTTCTCATCCAGTCCTCTTCAGGATTGTGAGAGACCTTAAGGTTGCAGCCCGTCTCAGACTCAATCCAAAAAGTAGATCTGAGCTGTGGCTGCCTGCAGCACTTTGTACGCCTTGCCTATCTTCTAATGCCACTGCATCTGGCTCCTTCCCAGATGCAGCCTGCCATATTTCCGACCCTGAACCTGGATCGAAGCTACTCAACACAGCCATTAGAGCTCCCAGGGTACCTTCCTATCTAGTGGATGCTGCTACTGTCTAGCCTCCTCACTTCAGCATGCGCCAGTGGCCTCTCCTGCTTTTTCCTGATCCAGTGTTTAGTGGATGAGAGGTGAACCAGTGCACATAATTTCGCAGCCTTTGAACATGCTGTTCCTTGTGGCTGATGCCAACTTTCCTTCTCACACCCTTTCCTCTCCAAACAACGATTGCATCACCAACAAAAAAAAATAACACAAAATAATCTTCTCTTTACATTAACCTATTCCACTTATGTTCCAGCCGGATGTAAGGTTTCACTTGCTCACAGTGCACCGGCATGGGCTAAAACAGATTGTGCTAAGAATCAGTAAATAATTAAACAATTAAACACCCCCTCGTCTTACCACAATTTGTTCCTCCAAGCCCTTGCTTGTTTATTTTTTTTCCAACTGAAAGTGGTACAAAAACGCAGTTCATAAGATGAAACTCAGTCTTGAAAAAAGATACTTAAGTCAAACTTACCATTTACAAGAATCTAAGTGATGTAGTTTTGAAAAGCTACAACTCATATGAAAACACTTAAAATGACCACAGTGAAGAAAAGTTAATATATCTCAGATTTTTTAAATTAAAAAAATTTTGAAATCAAATAAATAAATAAACTTAATTTCTGAGCTCTGAAAGGTAATTGCAATTCACATGTTAAATTTCATTAAAATCAAACATTGTGATGAAAAGGCAATTTCCTGAATTACAATAAATAACCCACAAAGTATCTGCAGAACAAAAAAACTGTTTGCAGCTTGTAAGTGTACCTGCAGGGACTGAGACCAGCAAAACAAAAATATTAAGCTGTGTGACTGTCAGACTTAAAAGATAATGCTAGTCAAAACGATACATTTAAACAGATGGTTCAGATGGTTTTGCTTTATTATTTGTATCTTTCCTTGCCATGATACAGTTTTAAAAGTAGTCTCCCAGAAACCTCGAAGCTATACTAGCCTCCTTTGTTATGTTTGTCACAATCCTTCTACAAAAGCAGTTAGCCTGCTAGTAGTTTAGGACTGACCAGGACTGAGGGGGTAATAAGAGAGGCACAAGAGAGGCAAATGTACAAAAAAAAGTATGTTTTTATTCCACAATAGCAAAAAATAAAGTCGAGTCAAAACAATTCTATTTGTGAAAATGCAAAGCAGAAAAATATAAGTAAAAACAATACATACAACAATACAGAGGCTCTTACCCTGATGTTTACTCATTCACTTTCAGTTCAGGTAGGAGTATCAGCAGCCTTAAAAAAAACAAAACAAAAAAAATAAATAAAAACAAAAAAATGGACCCATCTCATAAATACAAGTCCTCAAAAAAACATCTCAGGAGCTGTTTTTGGTTCTCAGGAGCCTCAAGCTGCACCTTAACAGCAAACAACTGCTCAGCCACCAGGTACCTCTTAGCCTGGCTCACCTTGCACACCCTACGTCTTTCTCTCAGAAATCTCCGCTCGATCATCAAAAACTTCTCCCTTTTGTGGCCACAACTGCAGTTATAAAGGGGTCTCAATTCCCTTAGTTAGCTTGCCTACACACAGGGAGACACCATTTCGGTCCTGCAGGGGAAATCACACACCTTGAACAAAAATCTAAATATCCAACAACAAAATAAACATATTTAAACAGTAAATAAAATAAAGCAATTAAACCTAACCTTGTGGTTACTAAAACAATAAAAAAAGAATTCACTATGGTGAATATCCACATCTAAACCAAAATGGACTACACTGTAGTTGTTCTTTTGCTTTCCAAGACACCTGCAACTGCGCTTACCTTTGGCCCCCCTTTTAGAACACCAGCCAGTAAACTTGGAATACTACACGCGAGGCTCATAGCTGAAAAGAATGCCAGAACATCTGAAAAAACCAAGAAAGAAACAACCACCTGGTCCAAAACCTTGTTAAATATGTTTGCTCGCTGTAAACATCCTCGCGTATCTTGCTGTTCAATATCCATCTGCACTGTACCGTGTTAGTGTCCCGGTGATGCTATAGCGTCACAATGTTTGATCTGAGAAAGCCAAGTCAAAATATTGTATTTTTTCTAAAACAAAATATGTTAATATGTTTAACAGAAACATGTAAATGCCAAGATATCAACATAAACACAGTAGGAAAGGTACAGTTGTGCTTGAACGTTTTTGAACCCTTTATAATTTTCTATATTTCTGCATAAATATGATCTAAAACATCATCAGATTTTCACTCAAGTCCTAAAAGTAGATAAGGAAAAACCAGTTAAACAAATGAGACAAAAATATTATACTTGGTCATTTATTTATTAAGGAAAATGATTGAATATTACATATTTGTGAGTGGCAAAAGTATATGAACCTTTGCTTTCAGTATCTGGTGTGACCCCCATTTGCAGCAGTAACTGCAACTAAACGTTTCCGGTAACTTTTGATCATTCCTGCACACCGACTTGGAGGAATTTTAGCCAATTCCTCCGTACAGAACAGCTTCAATTCTGGGATGTTGGTGGGTTTCCTCACATTAACTGCTCACTTCAGGTCCTTCCACAACATTTCGATTGGATTAAGGTCAGGACTTTGACTTGGCCATTCCAAAACATTAACTTTATTCTTCTTTAACCATTCTTTGGTAGAACGACTTGTGTGCTTAGGGTCGTTGTCTTTCTTTGGTAGAACGACTTGTGTGCTTAGGGTCGTTGTCTTTCTGCATGACCCACCTTCTCTTGAGATTCAGTTCATGGACAGATGTCCTGACATTTTCCTTTAGAATTCTCTGATATAATTCAGAATTCATTGTTCCATGTTCAATGAAGTTCATTTAAACCAAAATGTTCTATTTTGGTCTCATTCGTCCACAAAACATTCTTCCAATAGCCTTCTGGTTTGTCCACGTGATGTTTAGCAAACTGCAGACAAGCAGCAATATTTTTTTTGGAGAGCAGTGGCTTTCTACTTGCAACACTGCCATGCACACCATTGTTGTTCAGTGTTCTCCTGATGGTGGACTCATGAACATGAACATTAGCCAATGTGACAGAGGCCTTCAGTTGCTTAGAAATTACCCTGGGGTCCTTTGTGACCTCGCCAACTATTACATGCCTTGCTCTTGGAGTGATCTTTGTTGGTGGACAACTCCTGGCGAGGGTAACAATGGTCTTGAATTTCCTCTATTTGTACACAATCTGTCTGACTGTGAATTGGTGGAGTCCAAACTCTTTAGAGATGGTTTTGTAACCTTTTCCAGCCTGATGACCATCAACAACTCTTTTTCTGAGGTCCTCAGAAATCTTTGTTCGTGCCATGATACACTTCCACAAACGTGTTGTGAAGAGCAGACTTTAAAAGATCCCTGTTCTTTAAATAACACAGGGTGCCCACTCACACCTGATTGTCATCCCATTGATTGAAAACACCTGACTCTAATTTCACCTTCAAACTAACTGCTAATCCTAGAGGTTCACATACTTTTGCCACTCACAAATATGTAATATTTGATCATTTTCCTCAATAAATAAATGACCAAGTATAATATTTTTGTCTCATTTGTTTAACTGGTTTCTCTTTACCTACTTTTAGGACTTGAGTGAAAATCTGGTGATGTTTTAGGTCATATTTATGCAGAAATATAGAAAATTCTAAAGGGTTCACAAACTTTCAAGCACAACTGTATGTCTACTTTCCACTGCTGTTCTAATGCAGATTTAGTATGTGTCCTTTGTATATGTTTTAAAACAGTCACCAATGCACAGCTCGATGTTGCCATCAGGACAATTGAAGCGTGTTTCTTTGCGCACTTTTCTTATAATAGTTTTTCTGTTGGTTGGGCATAAGAGGGGTAGAATGTTAGTCCAAATTCCTTGTGTTATTGTTGTAGGCTATTATATTGTAAGTACGAGTGACAATTGCTACATTGTGAACAGTGCTTTTTTTGCCTTTTTTCTTGATCTCAATTATTTTGTCATTCTGGCAAGCAGCTACTTGCACCATGGTAAACCTTCAAGTGACCGAATTCACCAGACATATCATGGTGGTTTGGTTATTCGGTTCTGTATGTGTCAGTTTCATTTTCCATGTCAGTGTCTGATGACTAATTCATATTGTCATCACTATCACTTGATTTAACTAATGATTCAGTTTGTTCTAAAACTGGCTTTACAGCTTCATGTTTACATATCATTGTACTTGGGTGAAAGGCTATGCACCACTCATTAATATTAATAAGTTACCTTGGAGTGGCAGAACACACAGATATATTTGTGTTTTTTACAGCATTATTTTATTTCATCCAATAGATGGCAGAAGATTACTGCCCCAAGAGTTATTCAGGCTTAACACTTTGAGTTGATCATGGTCACCCTATGTCTGTCTCAAGGATCTGACATAGTTCAGGCTTCTTTATAAACAAATCTATGGATGGTTCCAATTAAATAGGCAGATCCACAGAAGTACTGTAGTTAAATAGGACCTAACAAAGGCAACTGCTGAAGAAGAATATTCAGAGTCACTGTGTTAAATTTAGGCTGAAAGAGCCACACCATACAGCACTGTACATGTCTACAAGCAAGCTGTAAGCCTCATTCTCTGTCCTGAATGTATTTGCCGCCATGCTTTTATGATGCAAGCTTTTGTCATATATCCAACCAGTAAACCCCTGATTCTCTAAAGAATCACAAATCCAAGAAGGGCAATCACTTTCTGTTAGTAGTTAATCAAAAATTTCCTTATAAACAACATTTTTGGTAAAGATGGTTTCCTGTCCTTGAATTAGTTGAATTAGCTCTCTGTGGTATGGAGTAGTTAAAACCTTCACTATATCGTCACATGAACGGCGGACTTTTGAAAAGGCAACATAAAGTTGTCCATGTCCAAATCCAGGCTCAGATAGGTAAATCCCTACTTGTCCATAGTTTGTGCTTGGGATTTGTTGATCATCATGGCAAATGCAGCCTTAAGGGAAATTGGCGTCGTTTAAGTTTAAAAGGTAATTCCAGGTCAGAACTTGTAAGGTCAATTCTGGGAATCAAAACAATATTGCCAGTATGGGATCCCTTAAGCACTTGTGCCTCAATAACATTTTCTTTCATGCTGTTCACGACCAACCATGTAGCGTTGCGTATCCCGGCTTGGAGATCTACATTACTAAACGAAGGTTGTATATGTGGTGGTGTGCGCGTTCGGGCGGCAGTTGTATTGTGACTTGAATTTTAGTTTACAAGTTGTGTGGTGTTGTTTGGACACCACCTACTGACTCTGGGAAGGCACTGGGTTTGAATCTGGGGTGCTGAGGTGCTGTACGCGTGCGGTTTTGGTGCCACCCGCTGGGTTTGACTCTGGAGCGCTGAGACGCTGTGTGCGTGCGGCTTTGGCGCCACCTAGTTCGCTGATGGTGACGGCGGCGCATTCACGTGCTGAAGTAACCATGGCGGCGGATCCTGGCTTGGAGATCTACATTACTAAACGAAGGTTATATATGCGGTGGTGTTTGAGTTCGGATGCCGGTTGTATTGTGACCTGAAATTTAGTTTACAGGTTGTGTTGTGTTGTTTGGGCGCCACCTACTGACTCTGGGAAGCCGCTGGGTTTGACTCTGGGGCGCTGATGCGCTGTGCGCGTGTGCTTTCGGTGCTTCTGGCCTCTGACATCCGTGTATATATACAACCTTCGTTTTGTAATATAGATTGATGCTAAGAAGAATTCAATAAAGAACCTATACAGGTAGTCCCCAGGTTGCAGACATCCGACTTACGAACAAGGCCACAGCTGCGACACATGCTCCTCAGTAACTGCCGCTCCGTCATCTTCGGCCTGGGGATGCTGCAAGCGGTGGCTGGAGGAGGGTGATTTTGCTGTTCGCGCAGTGTAGTGTCCCTTGGGCAGCTCCCGGTGGCAAGCGGTGACCCGTGGTCCATAGTCATCGGGGCCATAGCTATCGCTCATATGCAGGACGATGGTTCGCTGCCCGCCCACTATGCTGTCGCAGCTACTGCTCCTGACTGAACGCAGGCTGGATGGAGTGGAGGGGGGTGTTTCACTGCCTGCCCAGAACACACGGCTGGTAATGCTGCAAGTGTTGACCCGGTTGTGGCTGAACGGAGGCCATTGAGGGTCTGTTGTGTAGTGACTGTATGTAGGTGACTGTGTGGTGGGCAAGTGATGAACCCCCCCTCACCACCCCCATTAATTCTCAATAGCAAGCCTGCTTGTACTGTTACACACATAGCAGGAAGTTGTCTCTTGTCAGTACATCAGACGTGTTGACGGGTGCCTTTCTGCTGTGATAGCGTGGACAGTGCTGTGCAGAAAAGCTCATCTTAACCTTTTGTCTTCACCCTCCAAGAATGTTTCTGAAACACAAATCTGATGAAAGTGCCGGTGATACAGTAAAGAAGACAAAAACTGACACTATTGAAAATAAAGTAGAAATAATAAAAAGGTCAGAGAGAGGTAATACTCCATCATTCATTGGCAGAGCACTTGGTTACAGTCGGTCAGCAATAGCATTTATTAAAATAATGTACCTGTTCTGACTTACATACAAATTCAACTTAAGTACAAACCTACAGTCCCTATCTCGTACGTAACCCGGGGACTGCCTGTACTAAAAAATAAGTGGTGATTTTTGCAGACCTTTTCTGGAAAATTGTTACAATAAAAATATTAATAGGCTATCACAATATTAGAAGCAACAGTGCACTTACAGTAAGTCTCTGCTTAATTTGTTTATAATGCAAGTTTCTTATAACTACATTGATGTTGGGTGATAATATAATTTCAAGATGTGTTTTGCAGGCAGTATAACTGGTGCTAAAAAACCAAGGAAGTCATATACTGAACTGACAGCAGACAGAATAGATAACAGGCTTATCTTGAACCTTTATCTGAAATTTGAAACAATCCATTTCAGTGCACTTCGGGAGACCCAGGGCATTGTTGGGAGCAAACTACGGCTTAAGTCTAAATACTTTTTGCTCAACAGCTCTTTCTTCTTCAGGAATTGGCAATAACTATGCTCTGCTGATACTCAACCACATCATCAAGTGAAATCTCCCTCTGAAACATATACAGTGGCATGTAAAAATTTGGGCACCCTTGCTTAAAATGTCTGTTACTGTGAATAGTTCAGTAAGCAAAAGGTGAACTGATTATCAAAAGGCAAAAAGTTTAAGGTGACACATTTCTTTAGAATTTTAAGCAAGATTTGTTTTTAATTTCCACCATTCACAGGTATAAAATAACAAAAAAATGAAAATAGCCTGAAGCAAAAGCTTGGGCACCCAACATGGTAACACCCCCTTTGACAAGTATTACAGCTTGTAAATGCTTTTTGTAGCCAGCTAAGAGTCTTTCAGTTTTTACTTGGGTTGTTTCCACCAATTCATTCTTGTAAATGGCTTCTAATTCTACAAGATTCTTAGGCCCTCTTGCATGCACTGCTCCTTTGAGATCTATCCTCAGATTTTCAATGATGTTTAGGTTTGGGGACTATGAGGGCCATGGCAAAACTGTCAGCTTGCACCTCTTGAGGTGTTCCATTGTAGATTGTGAGGTATGTTTTAGATCATTATCTTGTTGTAGGGCCCATCCTCTTTTTAACTTTTTTACAGATGGTGTGATGTTTGCTTCCATTTATTTATTTGAATCCATTCTTTCCTCTACCAATAACATGTTCCCTTTGACACTGGCTGCAACACACGCCAAAAGCATAACTGATCCACCCCATACTTAGTAGTTGGAGAGGTGTTCTTTCCCATGAATTGGCACCCTTTTTTCTCCAAACATACCTTTGCACATTGTGGCCGAAAAGTCTTATTTTGACTTCATTGTTATTTCCAAAATGCATAAGGTTGGTTTAGATGTTCATTTGCAAACTTTTATTTACTGAATTTTATGGCTGGGATGCAGGAAAGCTTTTCTTCTGCTGACTCTACTGTGAAGGTATTTGTTCAGGCACTGCTGCATAACAAAATAGTGCACCACCACTCCAGAGTCTGCTAAATTTTTAGAAGTGATTTGCATGTCATCAGAATTAATTATTCCAAGGCCTCCTCCTCGACCAGAATCTCTAGATTTATGAAGGAATGGATATCCATCTGGTGACGTCTCAGCTAACTAGGGAGCAGTGTCAGATTTACTAAGCCAGGTTTCAGTATGAAGACACAGATCAGATTTTTTTGTTCTTTTTTTTTGTGTTTTTTATTTGGCCTTATACAATTTTCTTGTATTAGGAATTTGTTAGTTTTTGCATACCCCTTAGTGTCAGAGTGCAGGGTCAGCCATAGTACAGTGCCCCTGGAGCAATTACAGGTTAAGGGTTTTGCTCAAGGGCCAAGCATAGTAGGATCTCTTTTTGGCAGTGACAGGGATTCGAACTAGCAACCTTCTGAATACCAGCACAGATCCTTAGCCTCAGAGCCAACACTCCGCCCTAATTATATATTATTATATATTAAGATTTTGTTCTTAATATAATTTCATTTACCAAAATAGCTTTACTTCCAAGAAAGCGAATGTTTATTAAGCAGCATTTAAAACTGCATAGTTGTTTCTGACATGGTGATATATTTTTTGTTTTAACTTGAACTAAGTTACTATTATGGATGCCCCTGGTGCACGGTCTCGTTTTATCTCTTGGTCTAATAGTACTCCTTATTTTTTGGGCTATCAAGTAGTTTAAGGTTTGCATCATGACTAAATTTATATGATGCCCCACAACATTATTATGGGTAACATTATTATGGGTAACAGCTTCAAGATGACAGGTGGGATAAACAACAGCCTGTGATTTAAGATCACGATGGATGGTGCTCTGATCAGTCAGCCAGTCAGGTTTGCTGCAATATTCTAGGATAATACAAAAGATCCCCTCCAGTTAGGATGAAGAGCATCTGTTTTGAAAAATCCAGGCCTTTCCCAAAAATCATCCCAGTTGTTCACAAAGGCTGTGCTTTTATTTGCACAGTAGGTTTCTAGCCAACAGTGAAGGGGACGTAATCTGCTATAAATCACATTCCCTCTGTTTAAACTTGGTAAGGGGCCAGATTGAATTAAATTCCGACATTTTCATTTAGCTTTGGTGCATTGAGAGATGAAGTTCCCCTTTAATATCTCAGATTGCTATAAATAAATATCATTACTGCCATCATGCAGCAATAAGCATCAGCAACATGATCCAGTTGGGCCTCTATTTAAGAAATCTTTGCTCCTGGGAGGCATTTCACATTAACTGCTGGTTTAACATAGTTTGGTATTCTAACATTCTGCCCTATTTCTCAGGACCAACAGGCATGCTGCAGAGTGCTGTGAATCTGTTCTGGGTCCGAATTGGTAACCTCGGTGCCGAGGGACTATATTTTGGCTTCTTAGACCCCCCTGTCTCACTGTTACCCACTCGCCCTGTGGCTGAATCAGCACTGCTGGTTTCAGCCAAGCGCTGACTGCAGTGAGACTTGGAGAGTCTGAAGCTGAATCAGATATAGGCGAATTACCTAAACAAACCGAGTCGATCCAGATTTCGGTTTCCGTCATGGCTACCAAGTTCCTAACACGGTCCTCCAATTTGCGAATTTTCCCAACCAACTCTAAATTAACTAAGCACTTTTGGCAGTTGAAGCTGTCTGTATTGTCAGCCGGAAAACCTAAACTGTATATGCTACAGGACATGCAACGTAAAACATGCCTTCAACAGGCAGAGAACAGATGGAACTTATGTTTAGTGTTGAATTCATCTTTCTTCCTTTCTGTAGTAGCTTTGGTGCTATCCGCGTTCAGCTGAATGACTAGGAGACTGTCGGGTTTAAGCTTTCACTGCCCACTGAGCGATCGAAGTTGACTTCTCACTGTTGGTTACTTTTTTCTTGACGGATGTCAGATTTACTCCAGGTGAACTTACCTGAGGATTTGATTAGTTTTTTGGATTTTTTTTTCTGGTGTTTGTAAAGAGTTACTTGGTGGTATGAATCACCACTGCTCTGTGGTTTCACTTGCTGTTTTCACTCTGCTTTTTTATCTTAGGGTGTCTAGGCTAAGGGCTGTTAAAAAAAAAAAAAAAAAAAAAGTCCTGTTAAAGCGCATTGCAGCACTCCTTGTGTGATTTTAGGCTATACAAGAAAAATAAGGTGGTGGTGTAATGCACAAGTGAGACAGTGTCTGAAATATTATGTAGGTCACCACGCTACAAAAGAAACATAGTAGATGCTATGCAATGAAGAGCAACAAATTGCTTTCCTGGAATGAAGTTCATGTCCTACTCTGACACATTGAAAAAACAATTAATGAGAAGTGCATTCAAAGCCGAATCCACAAAGAAATACTTCTCAAAAATGGGTCTGGTAATCTCTGACAAATTAGCATGTCGCATAATCAAAACAAACATCTTTACAGCTTTTTAAAATTATTTTAGTGTAATTTTGGGATAGTTTAGCTGTTATTTTAAGCCCATATTTCATATTATGCAACTTTTACAGTGATTTTCAGTCATAGCCTTCATTTTTTTTAATCTGTCAGAGGCAGTTGGTGGCACGCTACCATGAAACCAATTACCTAATGTGGCATACCCAGTCGCTGAGACCAACTAGTCTGAGACTTGCTTCAGTTAAATGAAACAAGTTTGACTTTGTGTTTAGTCAGAGGGACAGGCTGTGTATAGGAGAGCTGACAGCTGAAGAATGTACTTCATCCAAAAAAACAATGCATAGAATGTAGCAGTGAGGAAAAAGGAACTTACAGTGCATCCGGAAAGTATTCACAGCGCATCACTTTTTCCACATTTTGTTATGTTACAGCCTTATTCCAAAATGGATTAAATTCATTTTTTTCCTCAGAATTCTACACACAACACCCCCATAATGACAACATGAAAAAAGTTTACTTGAGATTTTTGCAAATTATTAAAAATAAAAAAACTGATAAAGCACATGTACATAAGTATTCACAGCCTTTGCCATGAAGCTCAAAATTGAGCTCAGGTGCATCCTGTTTCCCCTGATCATCCTTGAGATGTTTCTGCAGCTTAATTGGAGTCCACCTGTGGTAAATTCAGTTGATTGGATATGATTTAGAAAGGCACACACCTGTCTATATAAGGTCCCACAGTTGACAGTTCATGTCAGAGCACAAACCAAGCATGAAGTCAAAGGAATTGTCTGTAGACCTCCTAGACAGGATTGTCTCGAGGCACAAATCTGGGGAAGGTCACAGAAAAATTTCTCCTGCTTTGAAGGTCCCATTGAGCACAATGGCCTCCATCATCCGTAAGTGAAAGATGTTTGAAACCACCAGGACTCTTCCTAGACCTGGCCGGCCATCTAAACTGAGCGATCGGGGGAGAAGGGCCTTAGTCAGGGAGGTGACCAAGAACCCGATGGTCACTCTGTCAGAGCTCCAGAGGTCCTCTGTGGAGAGAGAAGAAACTTCCAGAAGGACAACCATCTCTGCAGCAATCCACCAATCAGGATTGTATGGTAGAGTGGCCAGACGGAAGCCACTCCTTAGAAAAAGGCACATGGCAGCCTGCCTGGAGGACTCTCAGACCATGAGAAACAAAATTCTCTGGTCTGATGAAACAAAGATTGAACTCTTTGGTGTGAATGCCAGGTGTCACGTTTGGAGGAAACCAGGCACCGCTCATCACCAGGCCAATACCATCCCTACAGTGAAGCATGGTGGTGGCAGCATCATGCTGTGGGGATATTTTTCAGCGGCAGGAACTGGGAGACTAGTCAGGGTAAAGGGAAAGATGACTGCAGCAATGTACAGAGACATCCTGGATGAAAACCTGCTCCAGAGCGCTCTTGACCTCAGACTGGGGTGACGGTTCATCTTTCAGCAGGACAACGACCCTAAGCACACAGCCAAGATATCAAAGAAGTGGCTTCAGGGCAACTCTGTGATTGTCCTTGAGTGGCCCAGCCAGAGCCCAGACTTGAATCCAATTGAACATCTCTGGAGAGATTTTAAAATGGCTGTGCACCGATGCTTCCCATCCAACCTGATGGAGCTTGAGAGGTGCTGCAAAGAGGAATGGGTGAAACTGGCCAAGGATAGGTGTGCCAAGCTTGTGGCATCATATTCAAAAAGACTTGAGACTGTAATTGCTGCCAAAGGTGCATCGACAAAGTATTGAGCTAAGGCTGTGAATACTTATGTACATGTGATTTCTCAGTTTTTTTATTTTTAATAAATTTGCAAAAACCTCAAGTAAACTTTTTTCACGTTGTCATTATGGGGTGTTGTGTGTAGAATTCTGAGGAAAAAATGAATTTAATCCATTTTGGAATAAGGCTGTAACATAAAATGTGGAAAAAGTGATGCACTGTGAATACTTTCCGGATTGCTTTTGGCAAAAAGATGTAATATTTCATTGTGTTGAATCTGATTTTTCAGACCAATATTATTACAAAGAGTAATACAACAACACTACAGTTACCTGTTTATGTGCACTGATTTCCTGTAATGCTCAGGGCCTCTTTTTATTATACAACCATTCTAGAACACAGTTCACTTTTGTATCATACTACCTTGGAAAAGCATATAATATCAATATGAAGCTGCTCTTTATAGTCATTTTATGTCTTCTCTATTCTGACCAATAATATACTAGAGTTTCAGCATTCTCACCACTAGATTTAGAAACAGTTTTTTTTTTTTTTTTTTTATTAAATCAGGTCATAAGGCTATTCATATCCATAAGTATGCATGATTTGAGTATGTTATATTTTCTTTTTGTGTGTAGTGTGTGATATTTTGTTCATTAGCTGTTGTTAGTGTTAAGCTATTGTCACTAGTCTGAGGGAAACGTCCAACATTCATACCTCAAGAGAGTAGTACCAAAAATCTGTAATAAAATGTAATAATTCCTGTTTACTTTTGTTATTACAGTCATGCTTCGTAAACATGAGAGGTATGTTTTCTTAAATTGAAACCTTTGCTATTTCAACTACTTCAAAGTGAATATAGTCTGTAAGTACATCCATCCATTATCCAATCCGCTATACCCTAACTACAGGGTCACGGGGGGGTCTGCTGGAGCCAATCCCAGCTAATACAGGATGCAAGGCAGGAAACAAACCCCGTGCAGGGTGTCAGCCCACCGCAGGGCACACACACATACCAAGCACACACCAGGGACAATTTAGGATCGCTAATCCACCTAACCTGCATGTCTTTGGACTGTGGAAGGAAACCGGAGTACCTGGAGGAAACCCACGTAGACATGGGGAGAACATGCAAACTCCACACAGGGAGAACCCGGGAAGCGAACCTAGGTCTCCTAACTGCAAAGCAGCAGCGCTACCACTGCGCCACCGTGCCACCCCGAGGGAAACATGCAAGTAATAATCTCAATGTACTGTATACAAATGACAACAAATTTTTTGTGTTACCAGCAATTATCACAAGCCATACAGGAAAATAATTGAATCTATTTAATAAATGTAGCTTTAGACTTATTTTTAGAACTACTGTATAGTGTTTTTGCTACTGTTGAGTATTTATCATATTACTCTCTGCTTTAGAAATCTGAAACTATTTTGGACACAACTTCACTGATTCGGTGCTGTGTACAGAATGCTGTGGGGATGCTTAGAGACAAATTTGAGGGATCCAACCGAAGCACAAAACGTGTACAGATTCTGCTAGAGCTGTTAGGAGGTAATAAAGAAAATGAAGGTAAGAGACTAAAATTTAAAAATTCTGTAAATCTTTTTAAAAAAGCTTCATAATTTTGAATAGTATACATGTGGGCTTTCTATCAAGCCCACCTGACTGGGTAATTAATGAGTATATGCAGTGTATGCTGATTATAGGCGGTGCACAGTAAGGATCCAGACTTCTAAAATTTGATTGTACTGTTGCTTCTCTGAGGGAGACGTGAGGATTTTAGAGTACTATGTAATCTATGACAATATACCTGAATATAACAGAACCAACACTTTAGCCTTTACTGGCTTCTTTCGTTATATATTGCACATATTTATGTTAATGAACTAATTTTAAAAACCTAACCATTCTGGCATAGTTTTTCCTTTCATAATTGTAAATGTGCCTGTTGTATCTTTTTGTCAGTTTTTGTATACTTACCGGGTTCTGATTATCATACACCTCTGGTTACCTTTTGAGGCACTTAAAATTTATTAGTATTGTGTTATAGATGGCAGGGTCTTAAAGCATTCATCCAATGCACTAAACAGACAAGACATTTAAAAAACAATATTTGCCAAAAAAGACATATAATTAAACAAAAAAATTCAATGCTGTTCAGTGCTGAATATTTAAAAATATAGATCTTTAGATTTTAGCATAAAGCATCTCACTGTTGATTTACCTTTTAACTTAAATTTTGTAATTTTGTTAGCTTTGCTGTTTCATGGACCTTTCTTTGTGTGTCTATCTACTGTATATGTTCGTACATGGCAGTATTACATGCACTTGGGTACATTGTTACTGGATGATCATGTGTAGATCCTAAATCTGACTTTTTTCTGTTAAGCTCATTCTCTGCACTCATGGAGGCACTTTTTATTCATTCTGTAATAATGACATGAAAAATGCAGACATTATTCACAAGTTGTTCTGCCAGAGGGGTAGTAAATATTGCAAGGGCACAAGGACAAAGAAGGAAATGGATTTTTGAGTTGATAAAAGGAGTCAGATGGATGGCAAAGGTCAAAACCTAAAGGGTGAAAATTTGAATTCCAAGCCTAACGTGCTTATCTAAACATCTACTCAAAATCCTGGTAAGAAAGTTCTTTAAATCTTTCAAGCAAACTGAAAAGCACATACAAAGTTTAATTTGTATCAGTAATCTTAAATAAGATGAATGTCTGCTACACAGACATTTGTAATGATTGAGATAACAATGTCACAACTTGAAAAGTTCTGGGTGTCATTTTATAGCACAACAATGCCAAGCCACAAAATGGTTTTACGTGACAAGAAAAACAAAATAAGATGAGAAAAAAATCTTACATGTGACCTTTTCGATGCATAATGAAACTTTTACATAACCACTTCTGACTTGTAGTTCACTCAGTGTGCCTTGGAATCCAGCATCCTTATTATCTTTTGGTTTTTCATATCTAAACTCTTAAAAACAGTAATGAGTACATTTCAACTCTCAAATCATTTGCACAAATCTTAATTTCTCTGTCCAGACAATTTATTGTTTAATTGAATTTAATATTTATACCACCTAGTATACTCAGCTCAGGTTTAAGTTTAACCCAGATCTATCTGCAGGAGCATACCTAGAGGGTACCACATCTAATTTAGTGGTGTACTGCAAATGTAACAGGTCAGGTTGGGGAGCATGCACCACTACAGCGCGTTGCTGCACCCACCACAAGATGAAACAGCTCGGGACCCTGGTTGGCAACCCCCCAGGCAGACATGTGGTCCAGTCCCACCCTCCAGAAATGATCCTCTATCTGCCGCAGCCAGGTGTTACTTGGGTGTCTCCTTGGCCTGGTCCATCCACTCGATCCTCAACAATGAGGGTTCTTCGAGCCGGGTCACCCTCGGGGAATCGTGCTACATAGCCGTAGTGCCGTAATAGACACTCTCTCATAATGCAGGTAATGTGCCTCATTCAGGACTCCGTGAGCAACTGCTCATTCGACACAAAGTCAATCCAGCGGTACCTATTCTCTGAAGAGACACAGTACCAAAGGCATCTACTCTTCATGTCAGGTCACTGGATAGCATCCATGTCTCACAACTAGATAGCAAGACAGGAAGCACCAGGACTTTAAAGACTTGGACCTTCATCCTTTTGTATAGATATCGGAAAGCGCCACCTGCCCCTTTCCAGCAACTTCATGTCCCCCCCATGCTTTCCTAATCTGTCTACTGACTTCATAGGAAGTGTCACCAGAGACATGAATGTCACTGCCGAGGTAAGTAAACCACTCAACTCTATCTTGGTTTTTATCCAGGACTCTCACAAGCTCAGATACTCAGACTCCTCGCTAAATCTCTCGAGCACCCTGATCAGAACATAGTCAGCAAAGTCAAGATTTGTGAATCTTTCCTCACCAACAGATGCCCCACAGCCGTTGGATCCCACGCCGTTGCCCAACACCCAGTCCTTACAGGCATTGAACAGAGTAGGAGCAAGAACACACCCCTGACAAATCCCAGAATCAACTGGGAAAAATACAGAGGTTCTGCCTCCACTCTACACAGCACTTGCAGAACCAGTGTACAAGCCAGCCATAATATCCAGCAACCTCGAGGGGATCCCGCGAACCCTCAGGATGTCCCACAGGGCAGCTCAATGATCCAAGTCGAATGCTTTACTAAAATTGACAAAGGCTGCAAAAAAACTGCCAATATTCGCGTTTGCGATCCATGAGAACTGTCAGTGCCAGGATGTGGTCGATGGTAGACTTCTTATGCATAAAACCAGACTGCTCCGGTCACTGGTAGGTGAGCAAGTGATCACAGATCCTATTGAGGACAACCCTAGCAAGGACCTTACCCGGCACCGAGAGTAGTGTTATTCCACTGTAGTTGCTGCAATTCAGGCAATCACCCTTCCCTTTCCAGATAGGGATGACAGGTCATGTTTCCCAGTCAGTTGGGATGACGCCAGTCTCCAAATTGAAGCAAACATTGCTTGCAATACCAGAAGGACAGTCTTATCACCAGCCTGGAGAATTTCAGCCTGGATACCACAGATCCCTGCAGCCTTCCTTCCCTTAGCTGTTTCACCACATGTGCAGTCTTAGTGAGATTGGGTCGTTCACAGCTAATTAGAGGATCAGCCTCAAAAACGGTGGACCCAGACATATCAGATGTCCTAGCCAGAGGATCAGCTTTGAACAGCTGCTCAAAGTAGCTAGCCCAGCGCGTCACAACTGCAGTGTCTTCCGTAAAGACTGTTCCACCTGTCACCCTGACTGTGACTCTCCGAGGAACAGATTTGGATGTGCGTAATGCTTCAGTTCCTCTGTAAGCAGTATGTGGGACGCTAGACCACAGATGGTGTGTCACTTATTCACAGATTCCTGTAAGAAACGCCTCCTTATTTGCACTTGCAGCTGTCCTTTTCAGTTCCCAGTTCAGATAGTAGTTGCCATCATGCCATGTGCTGCGACTCATCTCGATGATATCCAGAGTGCCTGCAAGATGAAACACCTCCTTTTTGTAACACCAGTAACACCAACACAACCCTCAGCAACCTTCAGGGTCTTGTCACGGAAGGTCTCCCACATCACATTAGGATCAGCAGTTACACGCAAATCCACAAGTTCCTCACACAAACTGCATGCAAACTCATTAGAAACAGCCTGATCTTGTAGTCTGGCCAAGTCCAGCCTCATTTTCCTAGTAGGTGGTAACACAGCTGGATCTTCAGAGTAGCAACAAGTCTGTGGTCAGAATTCACAAACTGCACTTAGGTAGACCCTGCAGTTTTGCAAGACCCTCCAGAATCTGCCCACGAGGATGTGATGGATCTTCTTCACTGCACCACCAGTTTTGGAGTACCAAGTCCAACAATATGGCTCAGGGTGCTGGAATCAAGATCCAGCGATTCACAGCCCCTGACTTTTTACAAAGTCAAGGAACATGGAGCCACTTTCACCATGGCCACCAGACCCATGGGGACTGAGACAATCCTCATAGCAAGCCCTGCCAGTGGTTGCATTGAAGTCGGCTATGATCAGAGGAGTGTCACCTCATGGGCACCCATCAACCACCGAGTGAAGTTGTAAATAAAATGTCTCCCTCACCGAGACATAACTCACCGTGGTCAGAGCATACACCGACACAACAGACAAGGCACCCAGAGAGTGCCTTAATCTGAGTGTCATAATCGGACACCATCGGAAGAAGCCAATTCGCTACAGCAACAGCTACTTCCCTAGTGTGACCGCCATCAGAGCGACCAGACCAATCAAAGGTGTATGCACCTTCATAGAGCTGGCCAGTCCCGGGTCTGTGCACCTCAGAGAATGCTGCCACTGAAATGCGGAGTTTACACTGCTCCTCCAACAGCAGAGGAAGATGATCATTATGCCAGAGAGACAAGACGTTCCCCGCGCCTACCCAGATGAGCCACCTCAAATTGGGACCCAAGTACTGCTGTGCAGCAGACGATGCCTCAGTACCACACCAGTTCTGATCCCCAAAAGACGTGACCCCATTGCCTCTCCCAGCGGTTTCAACTCTTCCGGGGATGGTGCTCCCAAGGGCTTCCCCCCATCCCCTTCATGATGCCAGCAGCCTTCCTATCACTGGCTGCAGTAGAGCTACTCTTGTGGACAGCAAAAATGAGTCATTTCTGTTGTGTCACAGCTGTATGAAGTTTTTTTATGGTGGCTGGAGTGCCAATCCAACCCCATGATTTCCCTGCCAGTTGGAGGACAGCTTGCAGGGCCGGATGCAGTTTAACATTATACCCAGTAAAAATGTAGTCAAATTGTATATTTTTTTAATTTAAATTTTACATATACTTTAAATTAAAAAGAAATGCTTGCTAGATCTAGTTAGTGTTGTTTAGTTTCTGATATACTTTATAACCATGTATATTCAGTGGACAAGCATTGTATTGAGCACTGCAGTCTTTTGGTATAGGCTTGTTATTTTAATTTCTTTTCTGGTAATGATAGTACAAATAATAAATGAATATAGTTATTTGTATGTTTCAGTGATAACAGCTGTTGTGTATATGTAAATTTCCCTAAATATAAACTTAATTCAAAGAAGCAAATATATAATTTGATTGACTAATACTCTATGTTTGAATTAATAGTCAACCAACCAACAGATTCATTTTTGAACATCTTGAAGAGAAGGCTGCATGGAATGCTAGCTGCATTGGATGAAGCAGCATTTTCAGCACGTGGCTGGGTTTTCAAGGAAGCATTAAACGTCAATGCACTTCATGAAGGGGGGACATTCAGGTGGGTCTTTAACTCGGTGAAATGGGCATAGAGTTATAGCAGGATAAACTATCCATAAGTCTTCCCAAACCCCCCAACCTTACAAAATTTGAGCACAGGTAATCTCCATACTTCAGCAATATGAAATTGGATAATTGGACAAATGCTCAAACAGTTTGCTTGACTAAATATGCTTTAATCATGAAACTTTAACTTAAAACAGACAATTTAGACTTGATTTATATTTCTTCATATTCAATTTCTCATCAGGCACACTTTGTGGAAGCGCATCCAGGCTGTCGTTACTCCTCTCATGGCACAGATTATATCAGTTATTGACAGAGACTGTAATTTGGATATACTAATTGACAGCAATTCTGACTCCTCTGTTAAGAAACTCTGGATGGACATATTTGGGGATGAAAAATTACTTTGCATTCGCTGTGAGAGATTTAATGTAAAGTAAGTAGCTCTGAGTTTCATTTCTGTAGTTTTCCTTTTTAAATATTTTGCTTGACAGGACTTGTCCTGCTCTTGCTGTCATTTTAGTTCAAGCTGCTGTAACAAAGGCGCTACATAGGCACCTGACCTGACACAGATGGACACGGATGTTCGTATAAAAATAAACAAACTTTTATTTTTCTTCACCCATGGGCGCAAGTCTTCCCCGTGACCCACAGGCAATACACAGTCCAAAACACGACTCCACCACACAGCAATACCACCTTTCTTCCTTCACCACCACTCCTCCTCAAGCTTCGTCTCCTTCCTCCCAACTCTGGCCCCTCGAGTGGTGGTGGCTGAGCCCTTTTATAGTCCACCCGGAAGCATTCCAGGTAATTGACCACCTGGTCCTGATTGTACTTCCGGGTTGGGCTGAAGACTTGTCCAGCCGGGCTGTTGGAAGCAGACAGCCCCCTAGCGGCCACCCCGGGCCCCAACCAAGCTGTGGAGGACTCCGTCTCCCATGGAGCCCTGCGGGTGGTTGGGGAATCACCGTCTGCCAGGGAGGCTGCCACCAAGCATCCCGAGGGAGGTATTGGACTGCCCATGGTGGCTCCCCCGGAACATAAGCAGCAGGGGCGTCCCTGCCGGGCATGGGACCCGGCTGTCCTTCACACTGCTTAACAGTAATAGCCAATATGCTGGATGCTGTTATGAATTTGACTGCTGGTTATGTCCCTTTCCTCCTGCTTCCCCACCAGTATTTTTTTAAAGTCTCCTTATGTTCACACTTAATAAGCACAGATAATTTAAACTGAAGGAATTAGTAACATGTAAGACTGCATTTTGCTGCCATACTGAGGCAGATTATTATCAGTGGCTATATTCTTTCATCTAGTTAGTCCAGAAATGCTTAATTTAAATAATTACGTTAGACATTTAATTTTTGTAAAGTGTTTCATCTTTTGATGCAAAGGATGTATCCCATGCTTTTAAAAATGAAAAGTGTCTGCATGATTTGGCAGAAGGTCTATGCAACCTGTTTTAGATGTTAGACTCTGTCACAGTTCACCATTGTTGAAATGGTTGGGGAACATCATTTAAGTGTCACTTCTGCAGATCACACTCAAAATTCAAGTAGCCATGATCGTTTTGCTAATGCTTTACGAATTCATTGGGTTTTGAGTCATCTCTTGGCTTGCCAATATCAACAGATACTTACTTTTTATCTTTCAGTACTAAGCAGTTTTGAATTGTTTTTCACAATGATTCTTTCCAATGTTCCCATGTGTAAAGCTACTTTTCATTATCAGACGATAGAAAAATGTCAGTCTCCCCCTTCAGTAAACAAAAATGTAATATATATACATTAACTGCTTCTTGATTCCCAATGTAAGACCCCCTAAACTAACCACTTTGAAGAATTGGATGTCTTTATTATATACTAGTGTATCCAGTGAGTCCATTTAAAACTACGGTTTTGCTGCTTTTATGATAAAATCCTTTATTGCATGACATTTCTGATGATATGGTTCCCATGTGCAGCTGTGGTGGTGTGGTGACTTGTCATTGCCTCTGTTACTTGTGTTGTGGCCCAATATGTGGTTCAGTTTTGGAAAGTGTGGATAAAGGGAACTGTTGGGGGTTTGCTTTTTTATAGCAGTTTCTTGATTTATTTATTATTGATTCTTTGACCATAATAATAAAAATCAGATCACCAAAGTAAAAAAAAAAACTATGTATAAACATAATGGTGCATTGTGTCAAAGTCTAGGATTCATTTATCAACCACTGGTGCGTCGTTGGGTGTGTGACAGCAGGTCGTCTTAGTGACTGACAGTGCTACTCAAGGTTTATTCCTATATTTATCAACTTGTGCTTGTTTCACTAAGGGTGACCACCTCCTGCACTGACATTAGCACTAGACTCACCAAGTAGGACCCCCTCTCCACCGTGTGGGTTTTTAATACATTTAAAGAGGAAAAACTGCGTCAGAACACCATAAAAACTGAGAAATGATGGTCTAGGATATGTATACTGATTATCTGCAACATTAAAACCACTGACAGGTCAAGTGAATAACACTTATCTCATTACAGTGGAACCTCTCAAGGGATGGGATTATATAAGGCAGCAAGTGAACAGTCAATTGAAGGTGATGTGTTGATGGCAAATAAAAAGGGCAATCATAAGGACCTGAGTGATTTTGACAAGGCTAGACTGTGATGGCTAGGTTACTCAGTCAGAGCTTCTCCAAAATGGTGGATTATGTGGGGTGTTTATAGTATGCAGCAATTACTACCTACCAAAAGTGGTCCAAGGAAGAACATACAAACTGGTGACAGGGTCGTGGGCATCCAAAACTCATTGATGCTTTTGGGAATGAAGGCTAGCCCATATGGTCTAGTCATACAGAAATGGTACTGTAGCACAAATTCTTCACTACGTTTATACTGGCCATGAAAGAAAGGTGTCAGCACACACAGTATATCACACCTGGCTGCATAGCTACAGAATGGTAAAAGTACCAATGCTGACTCCTGTGTACTGCAGAAAATGCTTACTATAGGAACATGAGCATCAGAACTGGACCATGGGGAAATGGATGGTGGTTTGGTTTGATGAATAATTTTTTCTTTTAGATTATGTGGACCACCGGGTGCATGTGTGTTGATTACCTGATGAAGAGATGGCAGCAGAATGCACTATGGGATGAAGGCAACCTGGCAGAGGAAGTGTAATGCTCTGGGCAATTTTTTTTGCTGGGGAACCTCTGGTCCTGGCATTCATGTAGATGTTACTTTGGCACATGCCACCTACCTAAAGATTGTTAAGATTACATGACCGCTACTTGGCAATGGTAGTCCGTGATGGCAGTAGCCTCTTGCAATAGGCAATGGCAGTCCCTGATGGCAGTGGCCTCTTGCAGCAGGATTATGTGCCCTGCCACACTGCACACATTGTTCAGGAATGGTTTGAGGAATGTGACCTAAAGTTCAAGGTGTTGACTTGGACCCCAAATTCCCCAGATCTCAATCTGATGAACCATCTGTGGGATGTACTGCTGCTAATGTCTTGTTGCCATATACCACAGGACTCCTTCAGAGGTTATGTGATGTCCATGTCTCTTTGACTCAGAGCTGTTTTGGTAGCAAGATGGGGACCCACACAATATTAGGCAGGAGATTTTAATATTTTCTGATCTGTGTATATAATGCATTAAAAATAATAAAATTATATTTTAGCATGTCTTTCATTGTTTTCTTCCCCGTGAGCATTTATCTGTATTTTATTTTTCAGTGAAATGTTCATTTTGTTTTTATTTTGCTTGGCCCCTTCAGCCCCGAATCCACAACAATTCTTGTACAGAATTACATGAATCTGGAGAAGAATGTATGCTGCACTATGCCATTTAGTTGGAGAGCCAAAGATCATCTTGATGAACTCTGGACATATGCCCTTGAACGGAAAGGTAAAAGTCTATTTTCTTGTAAATGTTAAACTTTTTTTTTATTATATTATATATTCTGTTAATTATTATTTTCGTTGCATATGCACTAGTTTATACAGCAGATTCCAGGAAGACATTTACAACTCATAATTCACTTTAGAATCTCATTAAGAAGCTTTCATTAATTATATATGACTGCTATTGAACATGTACTGAATTGAGATCTTAATTTCTTTTTTATTGAGGTTTATTATTGTAAGATGGAAATTGGGATTTTTAGCAGGTTTTTACAGGGAGATGTCAACTGTACATTAAAAACCCAGCAACAAAAAACTTGGCCATTATGTATAAACTTTGTACAAATAAATAAAATATAGTAGTGATCATAAAATACGTAAATACCTAAATTACGTAATTTTAGGTCATACATATTACGGATTGCGCTTAGGGCCTCTGTTTGACATGGGGCAGCACTGCTCTGAAGTGACACAGAATGGAAGAAACTTAACAGCATCTTTCAATGCACACTCTTCATACAATGTGGCCTAGTGATTTCTTAATTAGGGACACTGACCCTACATCTTGTCATTGAAGATCTAAGAGTTGTAGTGGGCTATTATGCACTGATATCATACCGGCCTTGTTCCTTTTTTTGCCGCAATGTACAAGCATCTTCTGCTCTGCCTTCGAAGGGAACTCCCAGCCCTAAAGCTCTCCTAGCAATTGTATGTATATCATATTGATCAAAACTCTGAGGATGATCCAAACACTTAATTAAAAAATTATGTAACATTTGCAATGCATTAGGAGGAGGATCAAGAAGCTGACAAAAACTAGAATACTGGCACTTATTTGTTTCCACTTAAGACACTTCTGAAGATTAATGGTTAAACTAGCAGAATTCCCGCGCTTCGCAGCGGAGAAGTAGTGTGTTAAAGAAGGAAAGAAAAAGAAAAGGAAACATTTTAAAAATAACGTAACATGATTGTCAAAGTAATTGTTTTGTGTATTTGGCGGCAGCGTCACAAAGTTTTTTGTTTTTTTTTTGTTTTTTTTTATTACCGTGTCCTGTTTGGCTGTGAAGCAATCAGAATTGATGTCTGAATGCTGGCGACTAGCCTTACAGTTTTTCTCTCAGGTGGAGCGTTACAGCTTCTGCTGACGCCACGCCTGATACCAAAACTTTATTAGAAATATTTTCAGATGTTTTTAAGATTCGAACCGGACACGGAGACAAAAATGAAAGAAAAAGAAGAGAGAAAAGGAGGAGATGGAGGTAAAGGGGGAAGGGGGGATTTTCATATAGAATAAACAATAAATGAACCAGAATCCGCTTCTAGACCTGCAGAAAGAGAGGGGGGAAAAAAAAAAAAAAAAAACCACAAGACAAAAACATTGCTGCATCAGCTACATGAAGATATATAAAAGTAAAAATGTTTGCTAACAATCACACAGTAATTATTACTAAGGTATTTAGGGCCAACCACAGCCTTAGGTCATGTGCTGAAGATGTCCAAGTCATACCTGTGTGCATACGCACGCTTGTATGTGTAAGGTTTCTCTATAGGAGCGTCCAATAGTGAGTGTGAAGGGCCACAGACCTGCCCTCAAAAATGTGCGGAAGATGGAGGGAGTTCCAAGCCCAGAAATCCAGTGGTCACCCCAGAGCGCGGAGACCCCAGGGAGACCGTCACCAGAGAAGCCCCAACCCCCTCCCGAGAGGCGCAGAGGATCACCCCGGGGGGCCACAACCAGCAGCCGGCAGATTCCCGGGAGATATCAACGGCTAGCCCCCAGGCCCGCCCGCCCGTAGCCGCTCACCCCGGAGCCAGCCGGGCCCGGAACCCAGCAGCCGGGACACAAGGACGACCCACCCCGCCGAGGACCCAACAGAGCCCAGGGACCCAGATCCCACCAGGCAGCCACCGGGAGCGACCAGACAGATGAAAAAAAAAAAAAAAAAAAAAAAAGTGGCAGGGGGAGGGTAGGCGAAGATGTTGTAGCATTGCCAGATGTCCCAGGAGAGGGGAGGAGTACAAAACCCCACCTGACATATACAGTCACACACAAACACAGTCATACACTCCCTCCCTCATGCTCTCACATACACATACAACCCAAGACTTACAAGGATGTACGCCAGACACCCATTCACACTCCCCATACACACCCTACTAACTCTGGTCCCGGTGCTGCCGTACCGAGGGCACAACCATTCCCGGACGCCAGAGTTAGCCCCATTCCGCTGGGGTAATAATGAGCAGGCACCCCCGTCCAACGCAGAGCAAAGCAACCCACCACTCCAGACCACAGGCAGACTGCCAGCTCCCACTCCTAGCCTCCAGCCCCGGGCAGCTAACCGAGAACAGAGGTGTAACAAGACCTCTAGTCCCCCTCCGCCAGCTCCAATGTAATGTTAATGTGTGTTGATAAGGTGCATTTTGTGGTTGGGGGGGCGCGGGAAGTGCTGGCATCATGTGGCCTACACCAGCTGATGCCAACACACAGCCCCACTTCCCCCCCAAAAACCCTCTGGTACTAGGTGCAGTTTAAAATTGGAAGTGGGCACTGGCACTCGGAGTGAGGCTGGAATTTTCCCCCACCGGATGCCGTTGAGTGTACTCACTCCCAAGACCCTGAGTGTGCATTTGTATAATATGTTGTTTGTGGAAGTGTTTAATGTGCAAATAAAATTGGGGGGTAGGCTGCCACAGGACTGCGGAAATGGGAACCATACCCGCACCCCCTGACTTACCCACACCCCAAGGCCCTATGTGCATATTTGTGTGATGATGTGAGGGAGCAGGAGGAGGGAAATGTCTGAGGATGGGGAGGAACGGCTGAGGGGCCTGAGCCCTCCAGGGAGCCAGCTCCCCTACTGGCCCCAATAGACACCTCCGTTCCCAAAATCCACCCGGGGCGTGGAGGCCCCAGCCCATCTAGCCACGGCCCAAAGCAGCAGCATCACAGAGCCCCACGGAGTCTGAGGCCACCAACCCACACCACCCCAGCAGAGTATTTACTCCCATCCCCACATTTACTCAACATTCAAACTAAGTAAGACATAAGACACCCAGGTAAAGCTGGATCCCCCCCCCCCCTCCCGGACATCCCCCTCCCCCATGGCGGAGCCAGGACCCGGCACCGCCGCATGTTCCGGCCCTCTTCCCGGCAGCGTACATGCCAGGACCCAATCCCCAAGGCCCCACCCAGACCCCCATCTGGGGACGGCCGCCCCCAAACCCCAAGCCACCAGGCCCCCACCCAGACCCACCCAGGGGCGATGCAGCCACCAGGCAGTGACCCGCAGCCACCGTCAAGACCCCCCACGGCCCCACACACAACTACCAGAAGTCCACCCCCCGAGGCAACCCAAGCACCACCAGAGTGGGGCAGCAGCCCCCCAGCCCAAGACCCCCCTAGTGAACCCACCCCCAGGGATCCTCCAGACACTCTAAGCTCAGACTCTCCACCACATCAACCACAGCATCCCGCAGGACAATATCAATGACCCTCCATCGTCGCTATGTGATGGAACCGATCAAAGAAGCCCAGAGAGATTGATTTGAAGTGGAGGCAGAGGCTGTCTCAAGTGTAATATGATCCAATAAAAGATTTCTATACTGGTTAATGCAAAGATTATCTTTGTTTTTCCAGTTTATGAGGATAGTTTTCTTAGCGATGCATATAGCAGTGAGAACTACGTGAACCAAATTTGTTTCAATCGGGACATCCTCTAGGTTCCCCAGCAGGCAAAATGAGGGGGAAGTTGGGATATCACATTTCAGACACTTTGACAGGTCTTCACATACTCCATACCAGAATCCCTGAACAGGTGGACATGACCACAGTGCGTGGATATAACTGTCAGGAATGTTGTCTGTGCAGTGTGTGCAGGTGTCAGATGGCACAAATCCCATCCTGAACATCCGATGACCTGTATAGTGTACCCTGTGTAGAATTTTGTATTGAATTAATTGTAAATTAGGGTTTCTGATCGTTTTAAAAGTTTTTAAACAAGTTTGGGACCAGAAGGTCTGGTCAAAGCTAACTAATAGATCCGCCTCCCATTTACCTATAGGAATTGCTATTGTATCATCTATTTTGGTCAATCTATACTAATAAACGGCAAAGCCCTCACTCACTCACTCACTGACTGACTGACTGACTGACTGACTCATCACTAATTCTCCAACTTCCCGTGTAGGTAGAAGGCTGAAATTTGGCAGGGTCATTCCTTACAGCTTCCTTACAAAAGTTGGGTAGGTTTCATTTCGAAATTCTACGCGTAATGGTCATAACTGGAAGTTGATTTTCTCCATTTACTGTAATGGAGTTGAGCTGGAGGGGCGGAGTTTCGTATGACATAATCACGCCTCTCACGTAATCACGCATTACGTAGAAAGCCAGGAAGAGCTACAAAACGCGCTTTAGAAAACATGCCTTATATAATTAAGAAGGCAGCGAAACAATTAGAAGCGAGCGAGTGACATATAAAACCATATTCAGCGGCTCACGTGAACTGACGCAGTGCGCAGACAAAAAGTAACACTTCCAAACAGTGCTGAACAAAAACCTAATTACACTGCTACGCTCGAATAGATAAACCACACTCAGTGGCGCGATGGTAAAGCATTCGCCTGTAGCGCCCACGTCCGAGGTTCGATTCCTGAGAGGGGATGCACTAAGTATGTACGCGCGCTTCTCGATTTATTTTAACCTCGCATCCCCTTAGTTTGAGACGTAAGCTAGCCCACACGATGCCGAAGAGAAACGTTGATTCTGAAAATAGAGCCTTTAAAAACCGATGGGAGGCTGAGTATATGTTTACTGACATTGCCGGTAAACCTGTGTGTCTCATTTGTGGAGCTAATGTGGCTGTAATTACAGAATTTAATCTTTACAACGACTGACAAACACAGAATGTAACTTGAACACAACACATCGTACAAATACGACCCTGATTGAAACAAATAATGATAATCGAATCCTTGATCACAGCAACACTCACAAAGCAATTACTGTATATTGACAATCATGTTACGTTATTTTTAAAATGTTCCCTTTTCTTTTCCATAGCT
>JANRMT010062848.1:16406755-16430071 GCA_026402145.1 Polypterus bichir lapradei | reverse complement strand
AGAGAGAGAGAGAGAGAGATGACAACAACACTCATATCAATGACAAAACAATTACATTAACAATCATGTTACATTATTTTTAAAATATTTCCTTTTCTTTTTCATAACTTCTTTAACACACTACTTCTCCGCTGCGAAGCGCGGGTATTCTGCTAGTGTTTTATATACTTTAGACAGTAATTTGGGATGTTTGAGATTACAGAAGTCTAATACCCTTGATGGTGTTTGTAATTCTACTTTATTAAGCTTAAATTTTTCTTTAATTACTGATTTAATTTGGAGATATTCTAAAAATCTATTCTTGTCTATCCCAAATTGGGAGACTATTTTGTTAAATGGAGTGAAATCCAATTCTTCAAATATGTGTTCCATGTATAGAATTCCTTTACTTTTCCAGTATGGGGAGTTCATCATTTTATTGTTTTGCAATATGTCAGGATTATTCCAGATGGGTGTGCGTCTGCATGGAATTAGTGAAGACTCTGTCATTTTTAGATATTCCCACCATGCTGTCAGTGAGGTGCTAATATTAATACTTTTAAAGCTTTCATGCTTTCTTATTTTTGAGCTAATAAACGGTAGGTCCGAAAGCTCTATAGTATTGCAAAGTGTCTGTTCTACATCTAACCATGACTCATCCAGTGGGTTATGTTGCAACCATCTTGGTATATATTGGAGCCTGTTGGCTAAGAAATAATGATAGAAGTTGGGTAGATCCAGCCCTCCTCTATCTTTGGTCTTCTGTAGTGTTTTTAAGCTAATTCGTGGAGGTTTATCCTTCCAAAGGAATTTAGTGATAGAGGAGTCCAGGGATCTAAACCAATCAGATGATGGCTTGTTTCGGATCATTGAAAATAAGTAATTGATTCTTGGTAAAACCATCATTTTAATTGTGGCAACCCTCCCCATAAGTGATATCGGTAAGGATTTCCATCTAGCAAGATCATCTTCCACTTTCTTTAATAGTGGGATGTAGTTTAGTTTAGTTAGATCTGCCAGCCTGGGAGAGACATGAATGCCCAGATATGTAATATTCCCTGATTCCAATTGTGTATTAAGGGAATTGACAAAAGAAGAATTAATTGGGAGAACTATGGATTTTAACCAGTTTATTGAGTAATCTGAAACTTTTGAAAAGGAGTTTATTAGTTCAATTGCTTGGGAGAGAGAGGATTGAGAATTCTGGAGAAAAAGTAACACGTCATCTGCATAAAGACTGATTTTATGTTCTATGTTCTTACACTTTATGCCTTTAATAACTGTAGTTTGCCTGATTACTGCTGCTAGTGGTTCAATAAAAATAGCAAATAGCGAGGGGGAGAGTGGGCATCCTTGCCTAGTCCCCCTCTGAAGACAGAAGCTAGCTGATGTTTGGTCATTTGTCCTGACACATGCTGTTGGTGAACTGTATAATATTTTTAACCAGTTTATGAAGAAGTTTCCAAAACCAAATTTATGTAAAGTTGCAAATAAGAACTTCCAGTTAACTCTGTCAAAAGCCTTTTCTGCATCGAGTGATAATATACTGGTTTCCATGTTTCTGCTGTAAGAAAAGTCTATTAAGTTAAGTAATCTACGTGAATTTGTGGATGAATGTCTCCCCTTAATGAAACCAGTTTGGTCTGGGTGTATTATGAAAGGGGTTACCTTCTCTAATCTTTTTGCAAGGGCTTTACAAATTATTTTGAGGTCAACATTAATAAGAGAAATGGGGCGATAGCTGGTAGGAAATATAGGATCTTTGCCTGGTTTTAACAGGAGACTAATGTTGGCTGAATTCATATTTGGCTGTAGTCTACCATTTTCTTCTATTTCACTCATCATTCTGATAAATGTTGGAGCTAAAATGATCCAGAATTCTTTGTAGAACTCTGCTGGAAACCCATCTGGACCTGGAGCTTTTCTATTAGGCATGGAGTTAAGAGCTTCCTGAAGCTCATCTGATGTTAATGGCATGTCCAGGACTGTAGCTTGACTATCTGATAATTTAGGAAGTATTATCCTGTCTAGAAACTCATTGATCTCATTATCTGATGGGTTAATCTGTGGTGAGTACAAGGTTTTGTAAAAATCTCTGAAAGTGTTGTTTATTCTTTCAGGATCATATACTATATTCCCAGTTGAGTCTTTAACAGCAGATATGGCAGTTTTCTCTTTGTTTATTTTTAACTGGTTGGCTAAAAACTTGCCTGATTTATTACCGTGTTCAAAGTTTTCTATTCGTAGTCTTTGTGCTAAAAATTGTATTTTTTTGTCAATAATTCCTTTAAGTTCTAGTTTACTTTTACGCAATTTGTTTTGTAATTCTTCTTCTGTGGATGCCTCTAAAGACTTAATGATTTCTTCTAATTCCTGAATATGTTTGTTTTCTATTTTTTTCTTATGTGATGAGAAGGAGATTATTTTACCTCTCATCACTGCTTTCCCTGCCTCCCAGAGAACAGATGCTGATGTTCCAGGCAGGTCATTATGTTCTAAATATAAAGCCCACTCTTTTTTATAATATTCCACAAAACCTTCGTCTCTAAGCAGTGACGTATTAAACCTCCAGTTTTTACTTGATGGGATTGTTTTCTTATTTAACAGAGTTAAAGAAATTGGAGCATGATCGCTGACAACTATAGGGTGTATCTCAGTGTCTGAAATGTCAGCCAATAATGAGCTGCTGACTAGAAAATAGTCCAAACGTGAGTGAGAGTGATGAACGTGTGAGAAAAAAGTATACTCTCTACGGCTGGGATAAAAAGATCGCCATGCATCACAAAGCCCATAATCACTCATATACTGTTTGACTATATTAGTGGAATACCAATTGCGCTGAGTCCCAGCTGTACTGAGCCTGTCTGAAGAATAATCCATCCAAAAATTAAAATCTCCCGCAAGTATAAGTGGACAGTCCAAGTGTTCGGAGAGTACAGAGAAAAAATTATGAAAGAATGCGGGGTCATCTATGTTTGGACAGTATATACTAACAATACATAAGCTTTGATTTTGTATAGATAGTTTTAGTATTATAAATCTACGATCTGGATCTGAGACTATGTCCAATACTGTGAAATTGGTATTTTTGTGTATTAAAATAGCTACACCTCTTTGTCTAGAGTTATAGGGGGCAGAGAACAGTCTGGGAAACTCAGATGTTTTAAGTTCATCTACAACTGTGGCAGACCTATGAGTCTCTTGTAATAAGACAACATCTGCCTGCATTCTTTTAAGCTGATCAAAAATCTTTAATCTCTTCTCTCTAGAGCCAGTTCCGTGAACATTCCAACTGACAAACCTTAGTGTACCCATAGTTGTGTGTGTGAGTAGCTAATGTATGGTGCCTTCATGTGAATAAATTAAGTAAATAAATGTATAATTTATTCTGAAAAAATAAAGCAATAAATAAGTAAATAAAAAAAAAATGTATAATAATGCTAATAATATTATTAATGCTGAAAATAATAATAATATTAATACTGAAAATAATAATAAGATGATAGTAATAATAATAATAATAATAGTGCTGGTAATAATACTAATGCTGATGATAATAATAGTGCTGATGATGATAATAATAATAATAATACTAATGCTGATAATAATCAGATAATAATAATAATAATAATAATAATAATAATAATAATAATAATAATAAAGACAGAACCAAGACTGTTTGTGGTTGTATGATAAAATGTAATAATTATAATCCAGTGTTTGTATGCGTGCGTTGTGTGTGTGCTGACGCAGTGTAGGAAAGTTGTGTGATTGTGTCATGTGGATGTAAAGTTCCAGAAGCAGGTAAAAGAAGGAAAGGAAAGAGTGATAAAGGTTAAAAAGAGAAAAAAAGAAGTAAAAAGAAAAGGTGCTAGAGGTGTGGGGTGGTGAGAGAACAGGTGATCCCATCATCTAAACACGGATATAGCAGCTTTTTATCCTGACATGCTCATACCCAGTGAATCCCGATAAGAATAATAAACTTGTGACCTGATGTTGGGCTAATAAAGCCAGTCTGTCACTCCTCGCTCCTTGTACAGCCTGTTGTTAACGTAGAGCTTGTCCACAGAAATGACAGCGCGGCTCCCTTCTTGGATGAATTTTTTACGCAGTGGGAACAGAACTCTGCGGCGATCCAAAATTTCTTTAGGAAATTGATCATTCACGCTAAAATCTTTTCCTTTGAGCTCCTTCCCGCGGCTCTTAACAAAATCCTTTTGTTTAAAATGCTCAAATTTGGCCACGATGGGACGAGATCTTCTGCTGTCTGCTCTTTTGGCTCCAAGGCGATGAACCCGGTGAAAGGTGATGTTCTTTACCGTTTCTTCGGGTATCTTCATGTGGGTCTGGAGAAAAATCTTGATTGTTTGTTCGCAATCCTCCGGTTGTCCTCCCGTCTGCTCCGGCAGGCCTGCAAACACCAGATTGTCTCTCATGCTGCGGGCCTGAAGATCCAAAACCGTCTCCTTCAGGGTCTTGTTGTCCTGGGAGATCCGCGTCATTCCCTCTGTCAGGGAAGACACAGTCTCCCGCAGAGACGCGTTTTCAGCCGCAAGCCGCTCCACCTGATCCTGGCTGAATTCCAGAGATTGTCGGAGGTTCTGGAACTCCTGGTGTAGAATCTCGAGCAGGTGGAGTCGTCCCTCAAATCCCAAAAGCCTTTTATCTATAGAGTCTAATAATTCTAATATATCCTTGCGGGGAGATGAGGTCGCCTCGGCGGAATCCTGAGGACGGCTTCTCTTGGTAGCAGGTGTTTCCATGTTAGCTGCTGCTTTCTTAGGCCCCATGACAACAGACTCAAAAACTTGATCAATATAATTTTGTAGACTTTCCAAATTTTCTTCACTTACCTCCAGGTTGATGAGTTATACTTACCGGATTGCTTGCGTTGTCAGTAAATATATTTGGCGTAAAATGTTTCTTAGTTGTTTAGAATGTTTGCTAACGAGCTGCCATCTGCGTCAAACGCTGCCGAGAATCCGTGATTTTTCCTAGCCAGCACTTCTCTCTCCCAGCATGCTCTCCTCTAGCTTCTTCTAGCTTCAGCGTCACAAAGTTGTTTTCATCTTGCTGCATCAGAAAATGTACCATGACGTCTGACACGCCTCCTTTTTACTGTTTTCTCACAGCTTGGATTGCTGCTGTCATAATGGGTTTGAGTCTACATATATATATACATACATATATACACATACATATCTTCATATCTATATACATATATACATATCTATATACATATCTACATATACACATATATATGCATACCTATCTACATCATATATACACACACATATATATACATACATACACAGACACACACATATATATAATTTTTGTGTGTGTATGTATGTGTGTGTGTGTGTATACACATACATACAAACATACACACAGGTTAACGTTTTAAGAAGTAAAGGTACATTGAGCACTACTGGAGTGGTTGCGGGTAAACTACATTTTAAAGACGGTATAACAGAACAGATAAGTAGTACTAACAGCAGCTAAAATGTATATGGATCATCTCTCGGTAGTAGATCCCTTTTGAAAGGCGCTACACGACGGCTGTGGTATAGAAATTACATTTTCTATGTGAAAGTCCAAATTTCTGCCTGTGGTAATGTGCCTTACCAGCAATTAAAGAAAATTAGTTTTGTGTCCTCTGCAGTGTTAATAGAGAAAGGCTTTGGTTTGGGATAAAAGGAAAAAAAGGTGTAAAGAAAGGAAAGTTGCCTTTTTCTTTTATATTGTGTAGAGAGATGTTTTCGCTGACGATATGAGCGCCTTTTGGGGACAGTCGCGGTGGGTCTTGTGCAGACTGGTGAGACGTCCCAGCTATTAATCAGCTGTGATGGCACTGTCAGTCCTCCACTCGTGTGCGTGTCTTCATAATCCGAGCTGACGACCTCATAATCGTATACGTGCAAAATAAAGTGCGAAGTGCCTTAAGATTATTTTGCCGCGGTGTAGAAAAGGGGTCCCGTGTTTGCACTTGTCTGGGCTATAGCTCAGGGGGAGGATGAAAAAAATTAAAAGAGCTCTCTTTGAATTAAGGCAGAAGCGCAGTCAGTGTCTGAAAGGCCGGCACACTTATGCGCGCGCGCCGGCTGATCGACTTTTGCTGGGCAGGAGACGCCAGTTTTTGCAGACACGTTCACATGATCAAAAGTCTCCTTGCTCTTTGGAGGTCATTTATATACAAAATACCTGCGCCTCGCAGCGGAGAAGTAATGTGTTAAAGAAGTAATGAAAAAGAAAAGGAAACATTTTAATAATAACGTAACATGATTGACATTGTCATGAGTGTTGCTGTCATATATATGCCTGCCTAAATAAGTCACCCTCGCTTCGCTGTTACTTTTTTACCGTTCATTTAATCATGGCTAGTGGCGGAAAAATTATAAAATGGAAGGAGGATTACACTGAGTATGGCTTTACCAAAACAATTATTGATGGCGAATCGATTATTCATAAAGCTTGAATTGGTGATCTGTTTTTGTGTGTTAACCTCATATTTTTTCATACTTCTTCTCAAACCAAGGTGGTGCGAGGCTAAAATGAATTGGGATGCGCTGATCAATGTAATCGGTGTACCAGGAAATCATGCATTGACAAAAGTTCCCCTTTGATTGTAATGCAAAGTGTGATTAAATGCATTATTTTTTAACGCGTTATGGAGCACATGCATCGAAGCTTCTCAGCAGTGCTTGTGCTAAGAAAATTAAACATTTTAAAAATAACGTAACACGATTGTCAATGTAACCTTTTGTAAGTAGTGCCTGGAGGATTCAGTGTGGAGAAAGTCTAGAGACAGCGTGTGTATTAACTTGGTGGCAGTGTGAAGAAGTTGCTTCGGAAGACGGCGTTAGCCGCGGAGCTCAGCTCAGAGCAAAATGAGGTAAATGGGAGGGGTTATGATGACGTGACTCCTCCACCCACCTTAACTGTCAATCCCCCACAAACACAGTCTCTCGGAATTTGCATAAGCACACCCCTTCACCTGCAATTTTAACTTAGTTACAAAGTGATCAGAACTCTCGTTTATATCCTGCGTTCTCTCATTAAACTTGTATCCCGCATTACCCGTGGGCATGGAATGCGCTAGCGGCAGCCTGTCTATTAACTTAATTTAAAGTTTAAGTTTATACCTTGCTTTGTTTCCGAAGTAGCTGCAATGATGAATATGGTAGTATATGTCACTCGCTCGCTTCTTATTGTTTCGCTGCCTTCTCAATTATATAATGCATGTTTTCTTCAGCGTATTTTGAAGCTCTTCCTGGTTTTCTACATAGTGCGTTGACAGTCAGTTCACGTGATTACGTGGGCGGCGTGATGATGTCAGACGAAACTCTGCCCCCACGGGTTTCAAGCTCATCTCCATTACAGTAAATGGAGAAAAACAGCTTCCAGTTATGACCATTATGCGTAGAATTTCGAAATGAAACCTGCCCAACTTTTGTAAGGAAGCTGTAAGGAATAAGCCTGCCAAATTTCAGCCTTCTACCTACACGGGAAGCTGGAGAATTAGTGATGAGTCAGTCAGTCAGTGAGTGAGTGAGTGAGTGAGTGAGTGAGGGCTTTGCCGTTTATTAGTATAGATGAATGTTGATATGAATGTTTTTGGTTCATTGAGGTAAATATGTTTGATTCAGTATCTTGCTATACTTCAGTCCAAAAATAAACCTAAAATAAAACCAGGTCTCTTTCCCTGTCCACTCCCTCGTGTTGTTGCTTTTGGCCCTTTTTCTGATCTGGAAGACATGACTTGTCCTTATGTTTCTCTCTCACTTGTCAACTTTTTGGTGAAATGGTACTGGACTACATTACGCTCCTACTTCAGTTCTTCACCGCCCTCCATCTCTGTCATCCCTCTTTGATTTGTGCCATCTGCTGACACTCTGCCATCACTCTTGGTCGTGGTCCTCATTTGTATAGCCAGCTCATGCTGACAACCTCCTACTCTGTCTTGCCACTTCACTGCCTCATGCAGAGTAGTTCATAGCCGGGACGCTACATAATTAAAACAAGTCATGCAAAAAATAAATATGCTATATAGTTATACATTACAAAATGTCATGCATTAAAAACAGTGCTTTAATTTTCCATTACTTTTTCTTTAGTATGAAAAAACAATCATTTCACTGGCCATATAGGAACTTTCATGAACCTGATTAGAAACATAGCCAAATCTGTTAATTTTCTTCTGTTTTGTAAATATTTTTAATACTTCATGTGCGATGAAGTAAATGATACCCATCACCCTTCTCCATCTTCAAGTGCAAGCTCTTGAAGTTTCACAGAAATTAACAATAGGCACTATCCCACCAGATCACAATGCTTTAAATATCTATAGAAAATTGCTGGATTAAAACTAGAATGATACTTTATTTTTAGATTTCTGGTATGCCGGGCATACACTTATTTTTAGAAATTGTGGGCAAACAACTACTCACACTGCACAACAGAGTCACCAGTTGTATATGTACTCATACTGTTATGAACATGTTTGGTCAGATTGACATGCCATGACATGGGTGCTCAGACAATATGTGTTGTGTCGAGTGGCTGGGGTGGTACCCAGCCAGGACGCCCAGGAGGACCAGAGGAGGGCTTACGCCTCCTCCAGATCACGTGGGGGCGACCGCCCTGGTGGCTTTGGGGACCACGGGAACAGAGCTTAGAAGCTTAACCCTATAGTGGCCCGTGGTCACCGCCAAGGGGCGCCCGAATGCCTGAGGAGCCCTGGCCCTCAGCACTTCCGCCACACCCGGAAGTGCTGGGGGGAAGAAGACCCGGGATTCCCGGAGTGCTTCCAGGTGCGCAGCCTGTACTTCCGCCAAACTGGGGAGTGCCAGCGGAAGATTATTGGGAGGTACCTGGAGCACATCCAGGTGGGGATTAAAGGGGCCGCCTCCTTCCATTCGTTGGCTGAAGTCAAGTGAGGAGAAGGACAGAGCTCGGGAGGAGAGGAAAGTAGGCGGCCTGAAGAAAGTGAGGCATTGTGTTAAGGTCTGGACTTTGGGAGAGTATGGGGGTTGTGTTGCACTTTTGTAAATATAAGGACTTGTAAATAAACATGTGTGGGTGAATTAAACATGTCTACCTTTCTGTGTCCGGGCCATATTCCACAGTGTACATAACCCTGATGGGAAGTTTTACCCATTCAAAATGTCAAAAAGAAAAGAACTGCGTTCCTGACTCTCGCCATACTATGCTCTAAAAGTACAACGGAAAGAAAAGGGCGTAATTGAACACATGGATGGTTTAGAGGCTGTCAGTATGGTTTGTCTGTTTTACAGAGAGAATTCACATTACATAGTCTATGTAATTTACCATTGTATGTATTTATTTTATGTTCTTCCAGTAAAGGTTTCCTAAGATGCTTCTTCCATAGGCTATTTAGATGCATGTGTGTTAATATATGATATTTAGATTTTTTTAAATCAAAAATGTGAAAATGAGCATGACAATAGCAATACCCGATGAATAATATTCTAACATCAGTCCACAATGAAATTTTATAGTGGCATGAAAAAAATCAGGTTGTGAGACTACTTGCACTTCAAGACAGCCAAGCCCAATCATAAGATGCAGTGGGGTATCGCAGCTCCACTTGTACTGCATTTGAAATGATCGCGAATGAAGCTAAAATTTGGGCTGACTCAAAATCAGTCAGAAACTGCAAATCAGTCTTAAAATCATGCCCAAATCGCACATTGCTTGGAATTAGAGTATTGCATGCAGCACACTCTTTTCTGCTTAACTGTGTAATTTGGCAACAGTAAACCACCATATCAAATTTGCTTCTTGCCTTGTATATAGTGCTGCTGTGGCAAATCACTGCCTCCCTGTGATTCTAAAATGGCCAGATTAAATGTACCCCTCGGCACATGCAGGATTAAATGTACACATATGACTTTTATTCAGTGTTTTTACTGGATTGCATGATATGCAAGAACTTTAGTTTCTTTCCACTAGTTGCTGTCAAACGGCCAAACCATGCACATGCACAATGTTACACAGCAGCAGGCGATGTCTTAAAAAGGCAATACTTGTGCGAAATAATGCAGTATTTTTTATATAAGCTTTCATAGTAACACAACTGTTTTTTTTCCTCCGAGTTTTATACTTTAATAATATAAGTATTGGTTTGATTACTTGTTATCTTGAAAATTAGTATGTTTTCCATAACCAATTTCATTTTAAATTTTCACATTCAGCTTGTCCAAGGGTTTTGCACTTTTTTGTTGAATTGTACCGAGTCAGGGGATTGAAAGGTGGAGGAACGGAATTAGCCTCCAATGTTGATTGCTGATGAGTGGCCCTAAAAGGAACTGTTGGCATCTTCAGCACTTTTTCTGCCCACTGCTCAGGTCTTCAAAGGCACCACATACTCCCAGCTGCTCTCCCCATTGTTCCTTAATGCACGCTGCCTGGCTTCACCTTACCTGGGGTGAGAGTCAACCCGTATGCCCCATTATATCCCTGGCTCTCTGCAAGTCCAGGGTCCAATCTGAGGTTCGCCCGGCAGTGACACCTTTGAGCCGATGGGCTTCAGCAGCCAGGAGATGCGTCCAATCGAAGTGTTCTTTTAAGTGCTGTGTTCATGTCTCTTTTACATGCTGACCATGAGTTGCTTTGTAGCTAGCCTCTCTAGGTATTCTCGCCCCCTCAGACAATCCACCAATACTTGAGGAGAATGTCCCTCTGAGGTCCACACCCATCAAATTTAATGTTATTTTGGTTAAAAATTTAAAAGGTCTTCTTGTCCGTCAGTATATACAGTAAGTATTAATTATAATCTGTATCTGTTTAGCAGTTTTAAAAAAAGCAGTGAAAGTGATTCTTGAAAATTATTAGAATAGCATGGTACTCAGTTTGACTTATGAAACAGGGTGTTTTGGCACAGGAAACAAATGTCTCTTTGGACATTGTTGAACGACAAAGGATTATACAATAGTTGAGACTGTCCATCTGCACATACATTGTAGTTTAAGACTAATGTGCCTTATTTCAGTATGAGCTAGAAAGCCAAAATATGAATGTTTCTAATTGTAAAGGAAGCCATGTTCATTTTTAACATCAGTAGGAACTATGGCATTTGTAGCACCACTTTTCCATGTACGTATTGTACTATACAAGGATAACAAAAGTGCTTTAATAAGGTCAGTAGCTTTCTTACAAATTGAGTAATTAGAGGTGTGGCACGTTTGATTTAAATCTGTTAATTGATTTTTTATTTGTTTTGTAAAACCATTCTATATTTTATTAATAGAAAACCTTGTTTAGTAATGTAATTAATATTATTTTAATATATTAATAATATATTAATATTATTAGAATTATATAAAGTGATGTTTTCTCTTTTTAAAGGACACACTGAGAAGAACTTCGAAGAGTATTTCAGCAAAACTCCACTGGGTCGGTATATTTCAGCAGCTAGTGACGAAATTCAAAGAGAACTGTTCCTCCGATATGTTCAGGATTTTATTCTGATGACCATGAGTGTTTCATCCGAAATGGAACTTCAGGTGGTTTTTTGACTTATTGCATTTATATGTATCTTGTGAGCTCTTGTACTGTCAGCGGTTTAGATCCATGGAGATGAAAAAAGTTTACTTTGAAATTTAAAAATCAGTCAGTCATCATCCAACCCGCTATATCCTAGAGTCACGGGGGTCTGCTGGAGCCAATCCCAGCCAACACAGGGCACAAGGCAGAAACAAATCCTGAGCAGGGCCCCAGCCCACAACAGGACACACACACACCCACCAAGCATTAAACAGTATGTCACTGTTTTTCTTCTTGTTGCAGCATACCTTTAAATAACTCTAAAGTATTTTTGGGAATATTGGTAGCAATACCATTTAATGTACTGCACAAAACCACCTTGTCTGGTTTTTTGTGAGAACATTTCTGATATTGCTTCCTTCATAGCTGGTCTCCTGTTAGCTATCAGAACAGCATATCAAAAATGAAGCATATTGTTTCTGAACCTTTTCAAGTCCAGTATGCTATATAGATTACTACACGTCAGTTAGGTCTGTCTTAGACTTAGACACTCAGTTAGACTGCAGTATTATGACTGGAGAAGCTACTGAAATATACTGCATTTACTTTGATGTTTCAGGGAAACCTTAAACTTTTTATACACCACCTAAATATAACAGACTGTTATATCGACACAGATCTAAATACTAACAGCTCTTTTATTTATGTAAGACTAGCAAAATACCCGCGCTTCGCAGCGCCGAAGTACTGCCTTAAAATTTTTATTAAGAAGAAAGTTAAACCTTTTTAAACAGAGTGAAAAAATACCAATAATTATTTGTTAAGGATCTCTTTGTATACCACATTGTCAGTTCGGCCCTCCGGTTGTAATATGACCAAGCTGTGCGCTGAACTTACTCTTGAGCATGTGACGTACAGTTGGCCATGTGAAAAGTAATCTTTTTCTCAAATCTCACAGCTTGGATTGCTGCTGTCATAATCGGTTTCAGTTTCATAGTTTGTTTCAATTACGACAGTATATGCAGGACTTGTGTTGAAGTGACATTTGGCATCTGTCAAGCGTTGTAAGCACACAACCGGTTTCGTCGATAACTTCACATCCAGCTTTTGAGAGTTTAAACATTCATAAACATCAAAGTGTCCACTACTGAAATCGTCACCTGTGAATCTAAGATGTTTAAGAGGCATTGGTGGTTGTCGAAAGGTGTAAAATATTTGGCCATTTCGGTACACTTGAAAGCAACAACCGAACAATTCAGCAGCAGCCATCAACTCACATGCACAACCATAGGTGAAGGGCTTAAGCATTTCACTCTTATAGTGCTCCTTTGTAGTATAATTATCTCCTGTACCGTCATCAGTCCACACCTTGAACCTGTCCCAGTCATTAAATACATAAGACACAATGTTCCTCCGGATATCAAGAGTGAGCCTGATATGGCCGTGCAATATGTAACAAAGAGAATGGAAAAGGTAGGTGCTATCTCTGGGCATGGAAACCACTCGGTAAGTGACAGTTCTTTCATCGATGGTGATCACCTTGATAGACATGTTAATGGGGGTACGGTTGGAACGATAAAGGAAATGGGTACCTGAACAATGTAAAGTAAGTTTAAAATACCTACACAATAACTACAATCGTAATAAACGAACAATAACACAGCGGAGAAGCTGTGGATTAAATAAAAAGGCTGTAGTTATCAGCAGGGAGACGTGAAGCAAGGAAGGGAATGTACAGACCAGAGCGACGGACGGCCTTATATAGGCAGGCAACCAACAACGTGGGAGGCGTTGGGATGGGGGACCCAACGCCGCCTCACACGGTGACCGAGCTGCAGGCTATGGACGTATATATGTACGTAAGTAGGATTCAGTTAGCGTTGGGAACCTGCGTACCAGATTTCTTGAAGATGGGCCCATAAGTAACAAAGACCGTTGGAAAGTTCAATATGGCGGCCGACAGTCGCGTCATACCACCGAAATAAGTACGTACATTGGTTTCGGTTGGCGCAGGGAAGCCGCCTACCAAATTTCGTGAAGATGGGGCCATAAATAAGAAAGTTCAACACGGCCGACGTTGTTGACCGTTATGACCGTTACGCGTAGAATTTCTAAATGAAACTTGCTTAACTTTTGTAAGTAAGCTGTAAGGAATAAGCCTTCCAAATTTCAGTCTTCTACCTACACGGGAAGTTGGAGAATTAGTAACGTTTGGAAAATTCAATATGGCGGCCGACAGTGGCGTCATACCACCGAAATAAGTACGTATATCGGTTTTGGTTAGCGCAGGGACGCCACCTACCAAATTTCGTGAAGAATGGGTCAGCCTTCTACCTACACGGGAAGTTGGAAAATTAGTGACGTTGGAAAGTTCAATATGGCGGCCGACAGTGGCGTCATACCATCGAAATAAGTACGTACATCGGTTCTGGTTAGTACAGGGAAGCCGCCTACCAAATTTCGTGAAGATGGGGCCATAAATAAGAAAGTTCGACATGGCGGACGTTGTCGACCGTTATCGACCGTTATGTGTAGAATTTCGAAATGAAACCTGCTTAACTTTTGTAAGTAAGCTGTAAGGAATAAGCCTGCCAAATTTCAGCCTTCTACCTACACGGGAAGATGGAGAATTAGAGATGAGTCAGTCAGTGAGTGAGTGAGTGAGGGCTTTGCCTTTTATTAGTATAGATAAATGCAGTTCTGAATATCTGAAACCTAAAACAAATAGAAATAAAATAAGTCATTTCCTTTTAAGAATAAAGAAAAAAAACTTAATTCAGATTTTCACATACACTTAAGTGCTTTCCATCACAGCACTTGCCTATAACGCAGAGTATTCGCACTTATGTTCTGATTCAATTTGATTCTAGTTCACAACTCCTTGATTCCATTTGATACCGATTTTATCTTTACAGAATTAGTGTGCACTGATATATTTGAAGTGGTGGCTTTTTTAGAGAGAACTTAACCATGCATTGAGAACATTAATATAATGTAAAAATTTTCAGTAAAATTTTATTTGAAGGATGTCTCCATAGTGATTTCATAGCATATGCATAAGCATGGAGTGACATTTAAGAAGAAATACTTAATTAGTAATGAACAGTTAACATCAGTATTTGCGGAATATGAAACAAAATATCATTGCTCTTTCCTACAGCTTAAAGTCACAAGTAGAGTGCAGAGCTTCCCATGTACATATACAAAGTACAGTGATGGCAAAAGTGCATTCTTGCTCCGATGTAGAACAGTCGTCATGATCTGAGTTCCTCTGTTATAGCGCGTCTTTTTATGAAAACAGCAGTGTCAAATGCGGGGTGGGGGTGAGGGGTAAAATCGTGAACACGACTGAGAGAATAAAACTGAAAAAAAAAAAACAAAGCTAACCTTTACAAGTATCATAAATTGCACCGGCTGTTACAGACTGGAATCAAATGTATGTTTTTATTCTAAAATAGTAAGAATACGAGCAGCTCACTTCTCAAAACAGACTTGTCCGGGATTGAACCCGTGAAGTTTTGATTACCAGTCAACAGTTGATACTGTTGCGCCACTGAAGCGGTCGTAGCAAATGTGTGTCAATGTCGCACCCTAACACGGATTTTTTTTTTCTGCAGTTATATTTTTGAATAAAAGCGCACTTGTTCTGTTATATTTGTACCTTTTTGTGAAAGTGTTTCTTTGATATTTGGACTTCAGGTTTCACACATTATACACTTCATGTCTACATTTTGTCAATTATTACTAGAACATGAAAAACATTTCTGTTTTAACGATGTGTTTACAATAGATCATTGTAGACACGGAACACACATGAAATGCAAGTGTTCCAAATAACGATATAGCATTTATAAAAGGTGTCATTTTGCTTGACTTCTCACTCTATACAACTCTAAGCAACTGACACGCAGGTAAACAGACTTGAGCTGAGAAAACTGTGTGGCGGTAGGGATGTGATAACAGGCTGCTGGCTGCTTGCTGCATATCAACACATTTACAAGACAAAGGACGCTGATGGAGAGGTGCGAAGTGATTTGAAGTGGGACGGAGCTATGAGTTTTTTCGTAGGCTCTGGTAATTTTAGTGTTAATAAAAAACAAAAAAAAAAAAAACTCACTCTCTTCCAATCGAACTAGTATGGTGCTGAGGTGTCACCCACTGCATGGCTGAGCTTGGGTCCCAAGTTAGGATCCTGAGGTGTACATGCTGTATTAGTGCATGCTCCGAAATGTTCTCTCTGTCATGTATTTACCACCTTTTTATCTCGACATTCAGTTTCATTTAGGGTACTCTAAACTCGTACATACATTGCATATGTACATATGGCGATGCTACAAATTCATTAGCATGTTTCATTGTAGCATAAGGTTGTGTTGTAGTTATTATTTGAAAATGCTCGTCATTTTAATGGATGTTTCTTTCTGAAAGTTAATTTATTTACTTGCAGTTTCTGCATCAAGCTTTGTTGACCTGTGTAAATGAACTGAAAATGAAACAAGGCATTGAAGAACAAGCATTTTCTCTTACCTGGGTTCATTCTGCATATTACAATTTCAAGAACCGTTTACAGAATTTCTCAAGAATTATCAATATTTATCCTAAAGTCCAAGAGGTTTTGAGAAACAACATGGATACAATCTGGGGAGGTCAAGGCCAAGAAATGGTAAGCAGAGCAAATATTATAACATTCAATTTTTTTTTCTGTATTGCTGAAAATAGAAGTATTTACTTAGTACTAGCAGTGTTACCTGGCTTTGTCAGGGAATTTCGTAAAACACTGGGCCTCTGTTATATATAGTGCCTTCAATTAATTGGATGTATGAAAAGTGCTTTTCTGTGCACAGTTTTTTTTAACAAGTTCTAATATTATTGTCAGGCAGTGTGGTTTAGTGGTTAAGGATTTGGGCCCAGGACTTCAAACTCTGAGGTTCTGGGATCAAATCCAGCTACTGACACTGTGTGACCATGAACATGTCATTTCACCTGCCCATGTTCCATCTGGGAAAATAAAAACAATGTAATCAATTGTATCTCAAATGCTGTAAGTCGACTTGGATAAAGGCTTAAGTCAAATAATAAGTAATATTATTATTAATAGGTAACTGGAACTGCTTACTATTGAACATGCTATACAGAGTTGTCCATAAATAAAACATTCCAGAAATACTTTTTTCTGCTTTTCCTAGTGACATTGCAAAATACAGTTTAACAAGAAAATGTATTCTTTTGAATTGAAACAGGTAATTAGCTATGTTCCCTCTGAGTTCCATGCAGCAGTTTGGAAGAGCTGCACAACAGCTATCACACCTTTCATCCATGGCTCCCGAAACTCCACAGGTCAAACTACTCATCTTATACAGTGTCCTCCATAATGTTTGTGACAAAGACACATTTTTCTTTGATTTACCCCCCTGCTCCACAGTTTAAAATTACAAATTAAACAACTCAGACACAATTAAAGTGCATATTGCACACTTTAATTTAACATTATTTGCTACATTTCAGTTACACCATGTAAAAATGACACTTTTTCTACACTGTAAATATTAGTAATATGAGATTTTCTGTTAATACATTCAGAATTTGGGCCTCTCGTATTGACCAAGATTAATTGTTTTGAAAACATTCATTTCATAATCCATTAAGCAGCTTAAAAGTTCTCTGAAGTCAACCAGAAACATTATAGCAAACAACAGAATGGTTAAAGGGAACATTCAAGGCATTTTTCTCTTCATAAAATAAGCATTTGTTACATTCTATTTATAATCGAGGAAAGAATTGTAGATGAAGTTAGATTAAATAATAAAAATAAAAATTATTGTTTTATGTATATAAGAAGCAATGTAACACCCTGTGTACCATATAGGTGTCACCTGTGATGTTTTGGTCCTGTTACAATCACCAAGCAAATGTCTTGGGTTTCAAGATTAATTAATTATGCACTAAATGTTTATAAACCAAACTTGCAAGTTTTCCGTAAAAATGAAGTGATTTTTTTATTCTTACTTTGTATTTCCTAGGTGTTCACCATAATTCAGATTTTTCACTTAAAATGTGACTTTTCTTTTTCTTCATACTTTGAATTCTGCCGTTTTCCTGTCATTGACATTAGTAGGTTTTGAAAGGTTAATGCTGTTTTATTTCAATAATTTAAACTGTCAGTGTAATTTATCTACAAAGTGGAGTTAAACTTGTGATGCTTTGGTCAACTCATGCCTTTTGGATATGTTTCCTTATTTTTAAGGTTTTGGATATAAGTGCTGCTGCTGCATGTATTGAGCTACTAGAACAACCTCATATAAAAAATGAGAAGTCAAGACAAGAATGGCTTAATCAGGTGAAGAACTTGCGGGTCCCAATTGAACTAATATGCTCAGAGGATATACAGTACTCTGGGGAAAAGTGTCAACAGCTGCTTGCCATTGTGAGGTACTATGTATGAGATTGATTAAAATCTACTCTTTAATATTTAATGTTTGTTTGTCTAGTTGCAGTATGTACTGATTGTAGCAGGTACTGTCAATATTGGCATACATACTTTTGAACCCCAATGATGGTTCATGATAGATATTGTAGTTGTGGTGCTGTTGATTGGAGATTATATGAACTTCAAATAATACCACACAGATTATTGCAGTGTAGAAATAAATCAAAGAGCTGGTTCTTTCCTTTTTTATGGTGGCTATTTTTTTAATGTGAGTAGTGACATCCTTCACATATTCTATAACGCTGATGGCTTTTTCTGTACTGTGGTGTGCTGGGCCAGTAATATCACAGTAAGAGAGGCCCATCAAATCAAACATGTTATTAAAAGGTAGGCTCAATTATAAGACGCATTCAGGACACCCTGAATGTAATTAGCAAGGAGAGAATGAAAACAAAAGTGAGTGCCTTTCTCAACAATGCTTCACATACTCTGTCTGACACAGTAAAACTGAGGACTTTCATAGCTGAATAATGATTATTCAGTAGAATTCTGTGAAGAAATGCTCCTGGGGCTCCTGTATAATGCCTCACTGTGACTGTGACTGGCAATTCAGAAGTTTACTTTCTTTTTAATTTTCTTTAGTGGTAAGGAAAGGTAAGGACCCACGTCCTGCTTACAGAGGAATCAAAGCATTACGCACATCTGAATCTGTTCCTTGGAGAGTCGTAGTCAGGTCAGCTGATGGAATGGTCCTTACGGATGACACTGCAGTTGTGACCCGCTGGGCTGACTACTTTGCAGTTGTTCAAAGCTGATCCTCTGGCTAGAACATTGGATATCTCTGGGTCCACGGTCCTTGAGGCTGATCCTCCTATTAGCTGTGAACCTCCCAATCTCACTGAGATTGCACAGGTGGTGAACCAGCTGAAGGGGAGAAAGGCTGCAGGGATCTGTGGTATCCGGGGTGAACTTCTCTAGGCTGGTTTTAAGGCTGTCCTCCTGGCAGTGCAAGCAATCTTTGTTTCCATTTGGGAGACTGGCATCATCCCAACTGACTGGAAAACAGGACTTGTCGTCCTTAACTGGAAATGGAAGGGTGATCACCTGGATTGCAGCAGCTATAGGTGGATAACACTGCTCTCAGTGCCGGGTAAGATCATTGCTAGGGTCTTCCTCAATAGGATCTGTGACCACTTGCTCACCTACCAGCGACCAGAACAGTCTGGTTTTATGCCTAAAAAGTCTACCATCAACCACATCCTGGCACTGAGGATTCTCATGGAGCGCAAATGCGAATATCGGCAGAGTTTCTTTGCAGCCTTTGTCGATTTTTGCAAAGCGTTCGACTCGGTTGATCGAGCTGCCTTGTGGGACATCCTGAGGATTCGCGGGATCCCCTCGAGGTTGTTGGATATCATGGCCAGCCTGTACACTGGTACTGTGAGTGCTTTGCAGAGTGGAGGCAGGACCTCTGCATTTTTCCCAGTTGATTCTGGGGTTCGTCAGGGGTGTGCTCTTGCTCCTACTCTGTTCAATACTTGTATGGACCGGGTTTTGGGCAAGGTTGTGGGGTCCAGCTGCAGTGGGGCATCTGTTGGTGAAGAAAGGTTCATGGATCTTGACTTTGCTGACGATGCTGTGATCTTTGCAGAGGCAATGAAGGCCCTGATCAGGGCTCTCGAGTGACTGACTGAGGAGTCAGAGTGTCTGGGCTTTCGAGTGTCCTGGATAAAAACCAAGATCCAGGTCTTTAATGACTTCTTGGGCACAGTCATCAGCAGTGTGTCTGTTTGCGGAGAAAGTGTTGACCTTGTTGAGAGGTTTACTTGTCTTGGCAGTGACATTCATGTCTCTGGTGACTCTTCCTATGAAGTCAGTAGATGGATTGGGAGAGCATGGGGGGTCATGAGGTCGCTGGAAAGGAGTGTGTGGTGCTCCCGATATCTATGCAAAAGGACGAAGGTCCAAGTCTTTAGAGTCCTGGTGCTTCCTGTCTTGCTATAAGGTTGCGAGACATGGACACTATTCAGTGACCTGCCACGAAGACTGGACTCCTTTGGCACTGTGTCTCTTTGGAAAATCCTTGGGTACCGTTGGTTTGAGATTGTGTCGAATGAGTGGTTGCTCATGGAGTCCTGAATGAGGCACCATTCCCTGCATTGTGAGGGAGAGTCAGTTACGGCACTACGGCCATGTGGCACGTTTTCCCGAGGATGATCTGGCTCATAAGATCCTCATTGTTGGGGACCCGAGTGGCTGGAACAGGCTAAGGGGTCACTCACGTAACCCCTGGCTGCAGCAGATAGAGGGTCATTTCCGGAGGTTGGGACTGGACTGCGTGTCTGCCTGGGGGGTTGCAAACTGGGAACCCAAGTTGTTTTGTTGTGTAGTGGGTGCGGCAACACACTGTACCCTCACATGCTCCCCAACTTGACTTGGTAAGGAAAATGCATCTAGGTTTGAGATTAAAGTTAGAGCACTTGGTGCTCATTTGGAAGATTGTAAGCAAACGTTCACGACTCGTATTGAAATAGTTGAACAACTGGCATCTACCACTGACAGAAAAGCAATGGCTGCAAATTCCGAATGCAAAGTACCTGGAGCCAGACTAGCTGCAATGGAAGAAGATGGATGCAGAAGGAATAATATTAGAATCGAAAGTCTCCCTGAGAATCGTTAATGTCCAAATGCAGTGAAATTCACAGCTGAACTATTCTTTAAAATAATTGGAGAGGACTTCAGATCAGACAGCAAGATAGCTGCAGCTTACTTCATATGTGGATTGAATACCTCAAAACCTAAGATTCTCACCGTGCGTTTTGAAAAATTAAAATTTAAATTACATATAATGTTACTTCTCAGACAAACAAAAGATTATATTTGAAAATAACCACATTTGTATTTTTCCTGATTTCTCACCCTCAACATTAAACATTGTGGCGGGTGGCTGGGGATCCTGCCCAGCCGGGACGCCTGGATAGGACCAGGAGAGGGACAATACCTCTCCTGGAGCATGAGAGGGCAGCCACCCTGATCTGCATCGGGGCCATGGGATCAGAGCTTAGAGGCTCAACCCCTTTGGGGCCCGGGGCCACTGCCAGGAGGCACCCGGACGATTATAGAGCCTTGGATTGCAGCACTTCCACCACACCTGAAAGTGCTGCAGGAAGAGCGACACGAAGCACCTGAGGCACATCTGGGACAGTATAAAAGAGGCCGCCTCACTGTCTTGGTAGAGCTCGAGTTGGGTGGAAGAGTGAGGGTGGCAGAAAGAGAAGAAGAAAGAGGGCAAGAATGGACTGAGTATTTGGTTGGTAAGAGTGTGGAGTTGTACATCGAAGAGTAATAAACATGTGTGTGTTTTGGACATCTGGGGCTTCATGCATAAACGGTGCATATGCACAGAAATGTTGCGTAAGAACGTTTCCATGTTCAAATTGCAATATATAAAACCTACACTTGGCGTAAATCCATGCACTTTTCCACAGTACCTTATACCCTGTCGTACGCAAGTTCTCCGCTCGGTTTTGCAGACTGCCGGCACCCAGCATAAAAGCAGTGCTACTGTTCCTTTGTGGTTATGCTTTATTTATTAGAACCACATTTCTGACGCGGCTTTATAAATACACTGAAACTAACCGCATATTGTTTATTAGTCTAATGCATCTGATTGTAGATTACCTGTAACAATATAATGGCCCAGGAAATATCCATAGTATTCCAAATAATATAACTGCTTTAGCGTTGTTACTCTCACTGCACCATCTTCTTTTTCTTCTTTCAGCTGCTCCCTTTAAGGATTGCCACAGCGGATCATCTTTTTCCATATTACTTTCACTGCACCACTCGGAGTATTTATATCACTGTATCTGAGTGGGGAATTATAGCAGCAGCTAATCGGAAGGAGAATTATCGGTATACAGCATCAAGCACATGCTGCCAAAGCCACGGCAAAATGTTTCAAAGCCTTTCCTGTACAGACCTCGCGGTGCAGAAACAGTTTCATCCCAAGAACTATAAATGCACTCAATCAATTGCTCCTTGTAGAACTGTTTATACTTATAAATGCAATTAACCCACTGTAAACTTGCACTACAGTTATAATATTACATAACCTGCACCACTTTATAAAGCGCGTATTTTCGTATGATGACGATACATTTTAAGATGAAATGCAGCAAAATGTTGATTATATTATAAAGATAAAACTTTAACTTCATTTAAATAATCTGTATTGTTAATAATTAAACATGTGAGGACACAGTGCCGCAGCGCTAGCAAGTTCCTGTATTGTTCTGCCTTGCGCACTGTATATTTGCTGAGGCTGGCGCGACACTGGAAGGATAGACGGATAGAATAATTAAACATGTACTATGAAGATATTTCAATGTTCCTTAAAAGTTTTAAAGAATCGTCGTCGTAAGCTTACATATGGCTTAACGTCTATTACAGAGCTGATTGTGTGGCGATTGGGTATTTGGGGAAAGAAAAGTAAGGACATGAATTGGAGGTTAGTACGTTTGAAAGAGATACTGCTACAATAAATTATTTCATCGAAGGTTGCACATGGCGCAGCAGCATCTTGTGTGAGACATTAATAATCACTGCGCCATTGTGTTCCCATGTTTAATAACATACTTTCATTCCAATCATCATGAAAATGATATCACATATACATCTCAGTATTAATTATTCAGAGATCTGTAATATCACGAATGTAATGGATTCTGTGTCCTGTCGGAGAAAGAGAAAGAACGGAAGCACGTAGTGATTCACACACATAGAGCACATAGAAGATCAAATACAAAACAAAGCATTTAATGTGCTACTTTAGTTATGGGATTTGAGAAACTAGTAAATGAATTTAAGATGAAGTTTATGATGTTCTACTTTAATGACAAAATAAACTACATGATTAAAGTGGAAATTTCGAGATTAAAGTTGATATTTCATGCTTTTTTCCCCACTGTGTGCCAATTTTTTTTTTTGTCTGTACCCTAATAAGCTCAGACAGTGGGCTATGACTCCCTTTTCACAGCAACTTTGGTATGTGACTTCTTTTTCATTTTGGCACTGTGTGACTTTGTGAACTTGAGCTTTTGAGTTTCTCCGACGCACTATGTCACTCGATCAACTTCCTTTTGTTGTTTATTCCACTGTTTAAATCAACAAATAGTATTTTTTTCTTTTGCCTCCACTTGGTATTCGCTGAAATTCTTATTTCCCCCCGTGCTTTTCACAGAACGCTGAGCTTAAGGGCTATTTATATTGATTTGCATATTCAAAGAGGCGTAATTCTGGGAGGAGTTTGGGTGGGACAGCACGCATGTGCACGAGCATTACTTTTCATGCTGACTGGGATTTATGGAGCGGAAGAACGCGGAAGTTGGAGTACGCACAGA
>JANRMT010062848.1:16394573-16406355 GCA_026402145.1 Polypterus bichir lapradei | reverse complement strand
TATATAAAATATACAGGTAGACCCCAGGTTACGGACATCCGACCTACAACATACAAACGGGGTCGCAGCTGTGACGCATGCGCCTCAGTAACTGCGGCTCCGTCATCTTCAGCTTGGGGATGCTGCAAGTGGTGGCTGGATGGAGGCTGGAGGTTGGCGATTTCGCTGCTCGCGCAGTGTAGCGTCCCTCGGGCGGCTCCTGGCGGCAAGTGGTTTCACTGCCTGCCCACCACACACGGCTGCCCATTCATTCTCGGTGGGCGGCGGGTAATGCTGCAAGCGTTGACCCGGTTGTGGCTGAACGGAGGCCATTGAGGGTGAACGGGGCAGTGGGGGCTAGCATTGTAGTGTGCCTCGGATTGCTGTGTGTTGAATGGGGGCGGTGGTGCAGTAAACACTGCAGGCAGCATACTGTAGTGGAGGTGACTGTGAGGTGGGCTGGTGATGAACCACCCCTCGCTGCCCCCATTCATTCTCAATAGTAAGCCTGCTTGTACTGTTACGCACATAGCAGGAAGTTGTCTCTTGTCAGTACAGAGTGGTCCAGATCTAATTATGCAGATCCAGATTGTCTGGTTGACTTTGATTTATGCAGGGACGATTCCAGTTCGACGCAAAGATGATTCTTCATGTCGTCAGTTCGCACACTTCTCGATGGTCTGGGATTTTTCTGGTGATTTTCTATGTAATAAACTGAATAAGTTATAGCATAATGAAAATTGCCTGATCAGATCTGGACCATCCTATACATCAGACGTGTTGACGTCTGGTGCTTTCCTACTGTGATGACGTGTACAGTGCTGTGCAGAAGAGCTGATCTTAACCTTTTGTCTTCACCCTTCAAGAATGTCTCTGAAACACTAATCTGATGCAAGTGCTGGTGATTTAGTAAAGAAGAGAAAAACCATCACCATTGGAAATAAAGTAAAAATAATAAAAAGGTCAGAAAGAGGTGAAAGTCTATCATTCATTGGCAGAGTACTTGGTTACAGTTGGTCAACAATAGCATTTATTAAAATAATCTACCCGTTCTGACTTACATACAAATTCAACTTAAGTACAAACCTACAGTCCCTATCTCGTACATAACCCGGAGACTGCCTGTATATGTGATATTTATTAAAAATAAAAAACTGAGAAATCACATGTACATAAGTATTCACAGCCTTTGCCATGAAGCTCAAAATTGAGCTCAGGTGCATCCTCCTTCTCCTGATCATCCTTAAGATGTTTCTGCAGCTTAATTGGAGTCCACCTGTGGTAAATTCAGTTGATTGGACATGATTTGGAAAGGCACACACCTGTCTATATAAGGTCCTACAGTTGACAGTTCATGTCAGAGCACAAACCAAGCATGAAGTCAAAGGAATTGTCAGTAGACCTCCAAGACAGGATTGCCTCAAGACACAAATATGGGGAAGGTTACAAAAAAATTTCTGCTGCTTTGAAGGTCCCATTGAGCACAGTGGCCTCCATCATCCGTAAGTGGAAGACGTTCGAAACCACCAGGACTCTTCCTAGGGCTGGCCGGCCATCTAAACTGAGCGATTGGGGGAGAAGGGCCTTAGTCAGGAAGGTGACCAAGAACCCGATGGTCACTCTGTCAGTGCTCCAGAGGTCCTCTCTGGAGAGAGGAGAACCTTCCAGAAGGACAACCATCTCTGCAGCAATCCACCAATCAGGCCTGTATGGTAGAGTGGCCAGACGGAAGCCACTCCTTAGTAAAAGGCACATGGCAGCCTGCCTGGAGTTTGCACCTGAAGGACTCTCAGACCATGAGAAACAAAATTTGCTGGTCTGATGAGACAAAGATTGAACTCTTTGGTGTGAATGCCAGGCGTCACGTTTGGAGGAAACCAGGTACCGCTCATCATCAGGCCAATACCATCCCTACAGTGAAGCATGGTGGTGGCAGCATCATGTTGTCGGGATGTTTTTCAGCGGCAGGATCTGAGAGACTAGTCAGGACAACAACCCTAAGCACACAGCCAAGATATCAAAGGAGTGGCTTCAGGACAACTCTGTGAATGTCCTTGAGTGGCCCAGCCAGAGGCCAGACTCGAATCCAATTGAACATCTCTGGAGAGATTTTAAAATGGCTGTGCACTGACGCTTCCCATCCAACCTGATGGAGCTTGAGAGGTGCCGCAAAGAGGAATGGGTGAAACTGGCCAAGGATAGGTGTGCCAAGCTTGTGGCATCATATTCAAAAAGACCTGAGGCTGTAATTGCTGCCAAAGGTGAATCGACAAAGTATTGAGCAAAGGCTGTGAATACTTATGTACATGTGATTTCTCAGTTTTTTTATTTTTAATAAATTTCCAAAAATCTCAAGTAAACTTTTTTCACATTGTCATTATGGGGTGTTGTGTGTGGAATTCTGAGGAAAAAAATGAATTTAATCCATTTTGAAATAAGGCTGTAACCTAACAAAATGTTGAAAAAGTGATACGCTGTGAATACTTTCCGGATGCGCTGTATGTCATAATTAAACTGTATCTTTTATCTAAATTTATAATTCGCATTTTTTTCTCATTTCTTATTTCAATTTTAGAACTGGGTGGAATCGTCTTTTTACTTTAACTTTGTTTGTGGAGCATTTACTACTGGGAATTGAGAACATCAGCAGAAAACTGCAGGGTGTTGTGGTGAAGCACACACACAGACTTGGAAAGGTAGTTTCTTTTTACTCACTGCATCAAATTATGTTCTGTTCTTTCTTTACCACAACATACTGATGTTTCACAATTAATAGATTGGATATTTAAATGCTGTATATAATAACTGTACCACTCCATAGGATGCTGCAAATGAGTATTTTACTCTTCTGATGACATTAACTTCTTCAAGCCCTGGCTACTGTTCACCAGCTAATCTCAATTATTTGATTTACATAAATAAATCTTATTGCATTCTATTTGTATAGAATGGTTGCTTTTTTACATATTAGGATTGCAGTAGTTCAGGAAAGTAGCTTGGTTACTTGGTTTTTTAGCCATGGATAACTGAAAAAGTATTTTTCAGTATAATTTTAGATCATGTCTGTTCATTTTGCTGATCATTGTGAATGTAAAAGGTATAAGGTATGAATCCCTTTGATAATAAATGATAATAATACATGATGAGATTGTAAGAAAGGAGACTTTGTTGCTGTCTAATCATTTAGAGTTAAGTATTTATGTAGGAGATGTTACTTTGATAGTATTCTTTCTCTTGAAAAGAATTTATGACAAATTGTAGTAGTTCTATAATGTTGTACCTTGTTAACTATTATGGATGCAATGAGATGTCAAGCAAAATAACACCTTTTATTGGCTAACTAAAAATATTACAGTATGCAAGCTTTCGAGGCAGCTTAGGTCCTTTTACATCTTCCCTGAAAAGTTGAAAATGTTGCAAACCTTTGTGGTTTTCAAGTGGTTTTATATTTGTTGGGGAAAAACAATGGTTCAACTAATTTTTGTTTTGTGCCCTCCCCCACCATAACCTATCATCTATGGGGGAGGAGCGAAAGCTTTAGATTTGTCAAAAATTTCAATCTCCGGTTTTCAGTGGATCTCAGTATTTTAGGGGCCGCTCATACCAAAAACCGATATCTCGATGATGGGTGTGTGTCTGTGCGTCGCAGTTTCTTGAGGACAGTCTAGAGCTAAAACAGGTGAACAGAAATATACCAAACTCAAAACTTAAGGCTGTTATGAGATAATGATGTGCTGATTAGTTTTTGAGCCAAGTCTTGCAAGATAAAGAGTCACTGTAGAGGATCCCTTAAATACCATAATTGTGCAATTCTTCTCGTTAATTGCTTTTGTAGTAACCTGTTTTATGATCAGAAAGATCAGCATCACAACGGTAAATAATTACTGAAATGTTATAGAATAGTTTGGGTAACTTGGTTCCTAGGGTGTAAAGCCCACTGACACTAATGTCTGAATTTTTTTTTTTTTTCTGTTTCGGTAGTTACTGCAAGAAAATTCAGACTTAAAATGTGAAAAAACTTTCCTCGCCGTAATTGACTTGCTTAAGGAGTGTAAAGAAGAAGCAAGTACAAAATTTTTCAGGTATTGGTATTTTTCTGAAGTAAGGTACTTTTTACTAGTCATCTATGAAATGTGCCATCTAAGTAATAATGTTCCTGATGTATAGCTGTGTCTGAGGGAATGGTTCATGTACCTGTTTATTAAATAATATTCTGTTGAATACAGGCCTGGTACTAGTTATTGTAAAATGCTGTGCATTTCCAGCAAATACTTCTCTTTTATAGGAGACAAAGCAAATACTCTTTCTTAAAATGTCAGTGTTACATGGCAATTTTGATTTTTCTTAACTGCTATAGATTTGGTTACCAGCCTTGCCCTGTATGTCTCGGAGACCCAGTGAATCCAGTAAATTTACAATGCAATCACATTTTCTGCCAATGCTGCATAAAACAGTGGCTAACTCCAGGTCAGATGTTTTGCCCATCTTGTAGAGTAGTCCTCCCTGATGACTACAAAGTTGAAGTTTCAGAAGAAATTGGGTAAGTTGTTTTTTTTTTCTTCCTCTCTAACTGATGTGTTTTTTTTTTTTTTTTTTGAAGTATTTGTCAGCACTGATATGCAATTTTCGCACCACAGAAGAAACTTAATGTTCTGCTACAATTGTGGTAAAAATCATTTCTTACCACAATAGTAATGTAACATTTTTCTGTGGTTTTCTGCCAGCACAAATGTTTAAGGGTTTTTATAAGTACTTTGTCAAAGATTACCCAGATTAACTGGTTAGTTAAGTTACATATGAAGAAAAGTAATCTTCCACTGCAGGATAAGACAGAAAAACAGATTTTGATGTTACTTTTTAATATTGGATTGTGATTTTTTATTTTTTTTAGCCAAAAACAGTTACTCAGTATCATCATTGGGATACTGGGAAAATTTTATTACTGTAATGTACTTTTTTCTATTTGAGTGAATTGCATAATTTTTGAACAGGTTTGACATGTGGCCAAATTCTAGTTCTGTGATACCATGCTTGTGTTGTGATCACAGAATAGAATATCATGCACATTATGCTACTTTTCAGTTCCAGAAGGTAACCAACACATGGATCAAGACAATTTGCACCTTCCAAATACATCTGAAGAATGCATTATAGCATGTAATTAGAATATGGGACCTGAGCACCAGAAGGAAACAGCTGTACCTACTGTGCCATTGTGCTATTTTCATAGTACTGTAACATTTATAGATGCCACATGGACTAGACAGGCATCACTAAACTGGAGGAGGGCAGTACGGTGGTGACAGAGTTATTGTGAGGAGAGAAAAACCTGTGTGTTGTGCTTTTTGTAACGTATTTAAGGTATTCTGGTTAATAAACCCACCTTTATTTGAACCCAGGACTGTGCTTGTGTGTTCATGTTGGGGTTTGGGCCGTTGGCACCCTGGTGTCCATCACACGTTACAATATTTGTTCTGAATGATCTGTAAAATTAATGCAGATAGATAAACTATTGAATTGGATTGGCAAGCTTTGTTGGGCTGAATGACTTTTTTTCATATAAAAAGGTCTGATGTTCTAACTACAGCATACCCTTCTTCAGAAAAAAAGCAATTACATTCTTTTTTGCCAAGTGATAGTACTCACCAGCGAATATATTATCAGTTTGATTTCTGTTTGTCATAAGCTATAAATCAATCTGCTGTTAATTCACAGAAATTTGTACCTAATTTTAGCTCTGTTGAATGACCATAAAAGTAAGGAATCATTTTAAATTCACTCTTTTACCCCGTAAACTAGTTATTGGATGCTACTCCACATTCCACACTGCATTATTCTTTTATGTTTATAATCTATTTGCAGCTTGTACCTCTGATGTGATGCTAAAAGATATCATTAACAGAAATTTCTGGTAAACTTCAAACAGGAAGCCAATACTCTCTCCCTGTTACGCTCAGTGGCTGAATTGTACCCTACCATAAACTCTCATAATTAAAATAATAATTTATGGATATATTTACAGTGAAATAGTTTTCATTTTATTAATCCACCTTAATGTGTCCTTCCAGGTGCTTTGTCTCTGTCTTTCAAAAGATGGTGCATCACAAGCATTTTTAGTAGTAAAATGCATTGCATTTGTCATTCCAATAGTTGCCAAATCACAAACATTAACACTGCTTTTACGATTCCCATACCAAATGGCATGTAAGAACAAAGTGTCCATCAGTTTTCTCTAAAATGAAAATGGTAAGAGTTTTGGTACCAAAACCAGTTTTCAGCCAGTTTCTAATTTGCTTAGTTATATAAATCACCCATTTCCTCTGTAAACTCAAGGGCCTGTTTTGGTTGGCGATTGTTTTTGGCCCCAGTGAGACTAAGAGTTTGAGTGTGGGTGTTTGTGCGTGACTGGACACCATGATGGCCTGGCTTCCTGTACAGGGCCATTTTTTGCTGTGTATCCAGGGCTGCTAGTCTACACTTCAGTCCCACACAACCCTGATTTGGAATGAGACTGAGTTATTTTCAGAGAGTTATCTGTGAATGATGTATGAATCCCTTTGAGAATAAATGTAAAACATGATGAGATTGTAAAAGAGGAGGCTTCTTTGCTGTGTAATCATTCAGAGTTAAGTATTTAAGTAGGAGAATGTTAAGCACTAGAAAGTTCTGTATCTTTCAAATTATGTACATAAGTAGGGTGTGGTTTTGATGTTAATAATAAATATGTGGTAACCGAATTTAAAAATAGCCTTAAAAGATTGTACTTTGCAATTTTTTTTATTTAACATAAAGCAATTGGCATAATTTTTTGAGAATCAAAAATAATTATGTCTTTTGGTAAAGTTATGTTAGTATTTGTTATAATTGATTTTCACTTGCCTGTGTCATGTGGTTGAATTCTGTGTGATGGTTGAGTACTATTCTGCATATTTAGCCTACTTTAAGTTCCCAAATAGTATTTCAACAGAATTTTTATTAAGGTTTGGACTTGACATAGAGTTTTGGAATGGCCTTTATTGAGCCATTCTGTTGTGGATTTATTCTGGTGTTTTACAGTATTGATCCATGTTCAGTTAAGGTTTATTATTTTTATTGATGGCCTGACCTTTTGATGGTATACTGTATTCTCTGATAGGATATGAAAATTGTTTGGTGACACAATAAAGAATTATTTGGTTGCTTGGCTCCAAAACAGTTTTAATTTTCTACCTAACACAACATCCAGCATTACAGCAAAGTAGAAGTCTTATTTTATTTGCACATGGTCTACAGGTGCATCTCAGTAAATTAGAATATCATCAAAAAGTTAATTTATTTCAGTAATTCAATTCAAAAAGTGAAACTCATATATTATATAGATTCATTACACACAGAGTCATATATTTCAAGCGTTTATTTCTTTTCATTTTGCTGATTATGGCTTATATGTGATATTCTGATTTATTATAATTCACCTGTACAACAAACGTCTGTAATGTAGAACTGAAATATAGATCAAGTTTGTTCTTTTACTGACTTTTGAGCCAAGCACATTTTGTATTAACTGTGCCAAGGTGTGTGTGCAAAGTTTTTTTTTTTTTTTTTTTGATCTGAATATGATGGAATGACCTGATCTATTACGTTTCTCCTAACTGTGGAATGTTTGTGTATATAATTCCTTAGAAATGATGTTAATCCCTACCAGACACAAGAGATGCAACATTAATTCTTCTGTGATCCTATGAATGTTGCAGATATGATAATTGAGCAGCTTTATGAAATGAATGATTATTTGCCATTTAATTACTTTATTGTGGTTTAATTGACTGATTGTAAAATGTGGTTTTCACTTCTGTTACAGTTGGTCATTTGAATCTATTCATACATTTTTTCTAAAATCATATTTCCTATTTCCCTATCTATTTAACAATACAGTGTATTTCCTACTATTGCACAGCACTGAATATTTGTAACAGAGTGTTGGATTAAAGTAGCAGTGTGAAAAAGTGTCACTAAATAATGTCCATTTGCAGTGCCTGCTTCTTTGATGTGAATAACAGCTTCATGAATTTGAAGGTCTCAACCATTTATTACTATTAATGTAGAACTAAAATGTGTTAATATTTAGGTATTTTAAATTTGCTGTAGTATGAAGTGTAGGCATTTAGTTTGTAGGTGAGGAAAAATTGTAAATGTGTATTTGTAAATCTTATTTATTGTAAGCTGTATTGTTGCACAACCCTGATTTTTCTGCTTTATGACTTTCAGGAGTGCAGTAACAGTAAATGCAAAATTTCGAAACCGATGCAATGCATTTTTTATTGATGTGGTATCAACGTTGTGCTTTAAAGACAATGAACCACCTACTGAAAATATTATTTTTCATCTCCTGTCCTTGTTGATTTTCCAGACTGAAACAAGGTCATTATTTAAAAAAGGTAATCTTAAAGTGTTTGATTTTGATATTTTTAAAAAATTAAGTTGTGAAGCAAAAAGTGAAATATTTGTGTAAAGTAAGCTACAAAGAAAAAGAAATTACAGTCCAGGCTATATTGTTTGCAGAGGTGATGGGGCAGGCGAGGGGGTGTTTTCTCATTTAGCATTAATATTAGTTTTTCAGTGCATCTTGAGCATTTCAGATCTTTGTCAGTATTCATTTGTTCATTTTATAGGTTGTGAATTCTTCACTAAGTCTTTGTCTCCCTTTGATGATTCTGTGGACAAAAATCCAGTTGTTCGATCTATTGTGCTCAAACTTTTGTTAAAGTACAGGTAATTTTATTTTCTTGTATTTCTACATTTCTGTTTTGATAATCCTAAAACATGAACATATCTTAATTGAATTTGTATTCTAGTATTACCTGAAACACCCTTTGAAATCAATTGAAATAATTTAGTATGTTGATTTATTAGGTGTGCAGAGCAACAATCCATCTGCCTTATGTGTGTTGTGTAGTTTTGCCACTCATAATATTGATCATATTAAACTAAAACACAATAAATCATTAGGTCTTGAAATAAAGATTTTTGCAAGTCTTTTAGAGTTAATTAATTGAAGTACAACACATAATTTTATTGAAGGAAATCTGCAATTTCTTTTATCAGAAAGTAAAATTTCTGATAAATGTAAGACAGCACATCAGTTAGCTATTAGCATGCAGCAAGCTTGTGGTACCTCTGGAAATTTCACACTGTGCTTACAGTTTGTCATCCACTGCAATTCCTGTTCCTGTAATCTGACATCATTAAGGAGACAAGACAAAGTTACTGCAGTCTTCAAATTTGATATCCTCTCTGACTAGAAGTCGTGTCATGTGCCACTAGGTTTATGGATAAATACTTTTAATCTAGAATTGAAGGAGATTAAACAGAGAATGGACTTAATGCACAGATCTTAATGAAGTAAAGACAAAACAAATTGTATCAAAAGTGGTTTAGTTCTTGTTAATTCAGTTCTCAAAACACAGTCATATAAAATGCCATATACTGTATACTTGTATCTGAAAGCAATTTCAGTCAAACCATAATTGGTATATTCTCTTTATGTTCTCCCACCAGCCTTGAAGCATAAGAAAAATGTTTTCAATGTTTGTCAAAATAATTCATATAGTTTCTATCAGTTTTTTACTTTGTACATTTCTAATATTTCTAAATGACTACAATGTGTATTTATTCAAACATGTTAATCTGTGTCACGTATTCTTCCAATCCAAAATCCAGCAAGAAGATTAATGTTTGTTTCTTTTTTAAGCTTTGAAAAGGTTAAAAAGTATCTGGAAAGGCATTTATCTGCAGTTGAAAAAAGTAACCTTTTGAAAGAAGAAGACAAAACAGAACTGTATTCCTTGTTCATAAATTGTCTTGAGGTAACTTTAATCTTATTTTTCGTCTAATAGGTTTAATAATAAAAAAAAATTGGAATCCGTGCAATGTATGCACAACCGACTAGGACATTGGATGATATTGTAAAATTTACAAGATTACCAGATAAAGTTCTGGGAAACTGGCATTTAAGTGGAGCACATTTAATTTTAACTGTAACACTTACATTTTTAATGCCTTAAAACATATATTGTTTTAATTAACATGTCCAGAACCATTTTAATGTATTGTCCATTAGTATAAATTAATATTACATTTTCATTACTATGCATTTCTAAGGTGTATTTTTTCATTGTTCTAGGACTCAATGTTTGAAAAGTTAGAACAATTTTCCAGCTTGGAACAAGAAAGTGCTTTCTTGACACACTGCATCGATAACATTACTGTTTCACAACACATTTCAATTGAATATCTACAATCGTTGGCTCGGACCCGTCTTTGTTTGGATGTAGCTGTAGAGCACTTAGTGAAGCAAGTAATCAATCCAGGTGCTAAACATTTATTTATTTACAGTACATTTCTTATATTTAGTACTACTGTTTTTTATTATTAGTTGTTATCATTTATGTATTTATTACTATATAATGTATGTATTATTATGTTTATTTATTTAGAATAGTACAAGTTCATTACTTGTCTTGAATTTGTCCTGTGTTTGTATATTTGTTGTTCCACGGTCCTGGAAAACGTAATTTCGTACCACTATATGGGTATGTGAATGGTTAGCATAGCATGACAATAAAGCCACTTAACTTGACAGTACCAGAATTTTTGTGTTCAGTACCAATTCCATTGTATCATCACCATCAGTAACCATTGTCATATATAGATTTTACTTACATTTTCCTCAAGTATTATTGTACCTTCTGATATAATATGTTTACTTGCAGTCACACATGAGTCTAATATAAACTTTCAATCAGACTATCAATACAGTTAAAAAAAAAAAAAGGTAGTACCATTATCAGAACGTTGGTATCAACTAGGTACTGAAACATTGGTTATTGTGACATCCCTAGTCCTATGCAGTTACTTTTCTAGTTTAAATCAAAAAATGTTTAATATTGTACTTGATTATCAGCTATATCTTTTGTGAACATGGTGTGGAATACTGGGGGCATACACCTCCTCAAACCCGGACACAGACAGGCACAGGGACACAAGTCCAAGGAAATACACGTTTACTTCTCGTGGGGCAGCACGTTTCTCTACTCTCCACTACAGAGCACAGTACACAAGCACCAGCAGTAATGCGTCTCTTCTTCTTTCTTCTTCTTCTTCTTCTTGTTCTTTGTCTTCGGCTTTCTCTCTTTTGCTGCCTCCTCACTCCTCTCCCAGCAAGCTTTGTCCTCCACTTCTTGACTCTGGCTCCCAGCGTGTGCAGTGAGGCAGCCCATTTTATTCAGTACCTGGGAGTGCTCCAGGTGGTTCATCAGGATTACCTGGAATCAGTCCCAGGTGTGGTGGAAGTCCATTATAAGGCTCTGCAGCTCCCCCTGGTGGCTCCCACGGAATCCAACAGGGCTGCACCAAACTTCATCTCCCAGCATGCCCTGCAAGAATCCATGGTGCTACAACTGCCCAGGAGGGGTAGCCTCTAGCGTCCCAGGGGGGAGGTATTGCCTCAGCAATCCTCTCTCCCCCTAGTCCTTCCACTCCTTTGATGTCTTGGCCAGGTAATGGCCATGGCTGACCGTAACAATGGATAATTTCATTTGTAAACCTTAAGTGAAATAAATTTCTATAAATGCAATATTACTTGGACATATCAAATGTCTTATCATGACCAATTTATAAATTGTTTAATTCAAGTACATGGTACTAGTTTTCTGTTGGTTCTGAAGTAGACTAATCAGCACATTACAATGCAGTTGTCCCACACTATATCATCGTGTTATTTATATATATATATATATATATATATATATATATATATATATAT
>JANRMT010062848.1:16376709-16394473 GCA_026402145.1 Polypterus bichir lapradei | reverse complement strand
TATACTCCTGCTTTGAGACTCTTTATTAGTAAAGCCTGGTTTATTATGAGTTAATATTTAGTAGTAATATACAGGTATATGTAAATTTTGTTTTGAATTTGTAGATGCTCAGAATGTTAAAGGAACTTTATATCTGAAAAGTGTCAAAGAATTTTGTGATAAAAGCAACAACAACTGGTATAGAATTTACATGGTACGAAAAGTCTGCAGGCAGCAAGGCATGGAGTTTGTCCAGCAGTTGTTGAAGGAAGGATGTTTTGCTTGGATTTTCCCTTCTGAAATTGCTCAGCATCAGGTAAATTAATACCACATTGCTAGATATGTATTTCAATTTGTTTTAATGCTCAATACTACAGATTTTATACTTGAAAAGGTAAAAGTAGTTTCGGATTCATGTCCGTGTTTTCTTTTTTTTCTTTTTCATCATTTTATGTGTGTGTAGCTTAGAAAAGGTCTAAATACTATACTATTTGTAGGTGTCTCTGTAGATAGTAGATATTTTTAAGATAATGATTTAGTATTACAATCTAAAAAATATATATATTATGTTTACTTCTTTCCACCTAGTCTGACCAGACAGCCCAAATGGACCCATATCTCATATGTGGTGAAGATTATAAATGTTTGCGAGATGCTGTTGGGAAAGCAATGATTGAAGGAAAAGGTGAACGCATCACAGAGGCCCTAAAGGTAACAGGCTTAGCCTGTATGATGCAAGGATTTTATTGTGAAATCTGTTGTTTAATGCAGTTAGTTACTATAAGCATGCTGATAACCAGTCTAAGGGCCAAGGGACTAACCAGAGGCTCTTGTACTGAACACAGTCAGTCGGGAGTAACTTGTCAGGACAAAAGTTATGGATTTGTCTACTAAATTTATTATGATTTTTAGGTGTTCTGAATACTCCCATATTTTTTTACTCAATGTCACTTTATTTACAGAACACATTTAAAACAATATCAGTAATGCTGTATCCAGAGTGCTTTACATTAAAACATACAATAAACATGATACAACCAGCAGTAAATTGAAACAAACAAGTGACTTAGAAGAGGGAACCATCAATATCACTGAAGGTCATGGAAAGCAAGAGAGTAGAAATGCATCTTCAGTCTAATTTTAAACATTTAAATTGAACGTGACCCTTTAATGTATTTAGGTATAGAATTCCACAGACGAGGCACAGAAGATGCAAAAGCCCTGTCCCAACCCTTAGTTTTACACTAAGTACAAGAGACAATTGACTGGTAGATCTAAGCTCTCTGGATAGCTGGTGTAAAATGCACAATTTGGATATATAGACAGGAGCATACCCATGTATTGGTTGAAAAAAACAGCAGTAAAATTTTAAAATCAATTTTGAAAATAACAAGCAGCCATTGTTAAAGGAGCTACAATTAGAAATAATGAATCAAACTTTCTTGCCTCAACCAAAGCAGGACATTCTGAACCAACTGCAACCTGCATATCAGGGATTTGTTAATGCCATAATATAACGAGTTACAATAATCAAACCAAGAAAAGAAAAAAGCATGATTAGCTTTCTCAAAATTCCTAGGCTAAAAGGCAAAGCTGGAAAAAGCATGTTTTACTGCAGAATGAAGTTGCTTCTCAAAAGAGAGGTTACTGCCAAAATTAACTACATGATTATGAACCTTGAGGTTTGCAAAAATCCACAAAAGAGCCATGAAGTTCAAAACCAATTTAAGCTTTGGCGGCTGGACTAGCTATCAGCACTTGCGTTTTATTTTGATTAAGATTGAGGAAATTGTCAGCCATCCAGGACCTTAGTTCAATAAGACAATTGTGCAGCTGATTTATTTCAGAGTTGCACACAGGAATATAAATGTGTGCCATCAGCATAACAGTGAAAAGAAATATAAAATTTTCTAAAAACAGCTGCTGTAGGATGAAGATATGCAGTAAATATGCGCATAAAAGAAAAATGATCATAAAATCAGACCCCGACTAATACTCCTGTTCAAAAATACAGCAGTTACATTTTTTTTTTTTTTTTTAACATCTTCTTGCTTCGTCCAGTCTTGCACCAGTTTCTCAGACATCTCAAATTTTGTTGCAGCAGCACAGTTACCAATTTCTTTCAACGACTTTTAATTTAAAACCAACTTAATATTTTCTTCTGATCGAACGCTCCATCGTACATAAGGGATGTTCTTATGATAAAGGTGTATGAGGGTGTGAGATACACAAAATGGTGCAACCGTCACTTCGGAATAGTTCAGGTACTACCGTATGGTCACATAGGCACAATACTTAGAATAAAAAGGCAATCTTCTCCATGGTTACTCTCTCTGGTGGGCATTAGCATATCATAATCTTTTGAGCCAATAGCGCGAGTTTTCCGCTGACATAAAATACCGTAAATTATACAGTAAAATCAAGCCCTGACTTATCCACGGGAGAACATAAACGCGAGTATATACGGTATATGAAAAATAGGACCTAAAATGGATCTCTGAGGAACACCAAATTTAATAGGGGCAGTAATTGAAAGTCACTGAAAAGTGACTAAACATTTCCCACCAAGGGTGTATTGTGTGTAGCATCATTTTTTTTAATTTGTGTGTATTATATTGATGGAATAAATCTGTAGGTGAATGAAAATTTGAGATCATTAAGAATATTTTTTAAAAAATGAACCATCAGAATTATGCTAGGTTTAGTGTGTGAAAGTCTGATTTATATCTTAGGCACTGGTGGTTTTCATAAGGTCAAACGTTAAAGTATGGTGATACATAAAAATCAGATGCAAGGTGACCTTAAAATTCATCCATATATCCTTTATCAGATTTGCATAATCCACTTCCAAGTTAAGGGGATCTGACTTTTCATGGCCAGCAGCACAGTGTACAAGATGAGAGGCATTCCTATCCCTGTACATTGTAGGACATACTAATACACACACCCACACTCACTCAAAAAGCTTCTCCATCCAAGAAGATTTGTGCTTCATCCAAAATCCCCATCTCCATCTTCATATTGTCCCTATGTCTGCAGTACCAGCATTATGTAGTTACAGGAAATTTGTCTATTAGAGGAAGTTGAATGAGGATCCACAGTCTCAGACTGCAGGCAAAGCAGATACAGTTATAAAGGCAAACAAAAAGGAACAAAGCATAGCAATAATAAATGTACAGTTTGGATTTTTCAACTTCATGTCTAATTCCTGAAGGCCATATGAACTTTATTGAAAGCTGACTTCTATTCACCATCTGAAAATGTAATTGTAAGGTTCTGTTACCAGCACCTCCCTACAATTTGTTAATATATATTAGATGGAAATAAAATTGCCGTGCACCTGTATACTTTAATGTTTTAAAGCAAAATAATAAAAATTTATATTATCCACATGCACTGAACCTTTTTAGCTACAAAATAATAGTTCAGTCCATGCATGATACTGAGTCCAAATCTGAAAAATGTAACCCCATTCGCGTGTATTAAAGTTTGTTTTATTTCCCCTGAATTCATGGACTGCAAAATCTCGGGCATCTCTGTTGTTGCTTGCTGTATTTTTAAGTTAAACACTCACCGAAGAATATAGTGACTGTATGTCCTTAACAAACCCACCTCGATTTTGTTAGATAATTGGAAGGGATCACATTGTTTATTCTGTTTGGGTGAACTTTACACAGAATCTATCCAGTATTCTGTTGTTAACAGTGAAGGTGTTCTATATGATGCAATGATTTTCTATTGCTTGGGAAAAACAGTTATTGGTGCCTGGAATGATATTTTAGGTGGAAGGTTAGCTTCTCCACCAAATGTGAAACAGGCATCATTTAACACAGTGTGTTTATATAATTCTGGTAGTTAGTCACTTGGGTTTGTAGATATTTATAGCAGTCAGGATCCTATGAATTCCAGCTTATGCATACATTGTTTCTGGATCTGTTCTATTTCTGTTTTGATTAAAAATAGCTTTAGTAAGAGCAGCATTTTAATTGTATTCTGATTAGTAAAGCATTGTATCATATTTCCTAAATTATATGTGTTACATATTACTCCTTCAATTGAGCACTGCAAAAGCGTGATTAAGTAATAATTGCTCCATTTCCCATGTGATCAGTAAACTGAAATAATTCTGCTTCCCTTTCGTTTCCTTTTTTTTTTTAGTAAAAGGCAAAAGATAATTTGTGCCCTCAGATATATTTTCAAAATTTGACGAACATTTCTGGCAAATATCTCGGTAGACTGTTTTACTTTTTTGTTGAGATAAATTTGCTCTACTGGAAATTGTTACAAGAATTATCGGGAAAAAAAATTTGCCAGGTGTGCTTTGACCATAAGTATTAAAAAACATTTATGTTTAGTTGTGGAGCGGATATTCAACTTAACAGGTCTTCTGGGTCTTCTTATGGCTTAAGCTAAAGATTTGTGAAATAGCAACTACTTTTCAGCTGAATCCAAGAAATAAAGAACTGCTTTGTGTCTTCTGTAGCTGCATCCTGTTATTCATATAAATACACCACAGCATTATGGCAAAACTTAGAATAGTGACTTTACTCAGAAGCAACACAATGGTACCCTTACAAAACTACTAAGCAAATCAAGAAAGACACAGAAAATTTACAAAAGAAAATGGTTTTATGTTGAGCATATCAGTGAAATTCAGATAAAAAGAATTTGATCTTTGAAGTTCTCTTTTCCTCCTGATACTGAAACAAAGGGCTTTTTTTGTGATAGTTGAGGCCTAAAATGCATGATTTTGCAGCAGCTTTTTCAAAAAGTTGAAGTGAATGTTGCAAAGTTTTGAGGCTTTATTTTTTCTGCAACATTGCAAGAACAAATAAATTTACAAAAATAGTTGCAACCATTTTAGTGTTCTATGTAACCTTTCCAAAAAAGGCACAGGATTTCAACAATATTAAGGTTTAAAGTGCACAGATCATTGATATCAGCTGTCAGTGACAACAGATCTGTTCAAGTACATTCTTAAAATTATAAAAATGATATAAATAAAATAATTAAATGAAATGTTGAAAAACTATTAATAAAAAAGTGCAAAACCAAAAGCACATATTCTACAGAACTTCACATTACCTGTATGCACATTATGAGCAAAATACTACTGGGCCTCTCTTTACATTGTTTTTACAACACACCATGTAAAGTGTAAATCAACAAAAAATATCTCAGAAATTTCTTCCACAGACAGAAGAGTCACAAAATATTTATGCTGACAGACATTTCTAACAAAGCTGAACACTGAACACATTTTTCTGAGAACTCATAACTCATGAAACCATAATTCCTGAAGTCAGAAATGATGAGCGTCCGTTCTGAAAGCTGACTAAATGTTCCCCATGTCGTCTTCTGAGTCTTCCTCACAATCTTTCTTTATCTCATCCCTGTCAAAAGTCCCACTGGTAAGGCATTGGATGTGGTACAAGAAGACGAAGGCTTTGAGGTTGTTGTTAGTGATTAATGATCTTTGGCTGGAAAACACCAGCTTGTAAATGCTGTAGCTTCGTTCAGCATCTGCTGAGTTTATGATGATGTCTTTTTATCTTTTGGCTAAGATGCTGAGCACAGGAAGTCTCTCCTGTAGCCCATCCCAAAACACCTCCATCTCTATGAACTCCTTGTAGTGTACAAAGTGCTCTGCATGGTACTGCACTGAACCTGAAGTTCCACCTTGTAGAACATGGATTTGGAGCCATGGTTGCCATCCTTCCTGCCAGTTGTTTTTTGGTCATGAACTCCAAGTATCTTCTTTTGTGGGAGCCAGCTTGGTAGAACATCTGTGAGAAGCTCAGCATGAATGCATTCAGCTTGTCAAAAGGTCTGCGGAAGACATTGCCGATAAGGTTCATTATGTGTGCCAAGCATGTAATGTGTAGTGAGTTTGGGAATAAATATTGCTGTGCAGCTTTATATGTTTCTTCATATAATGCTGCATTATCTGTGTCAACCACAGTTACATTCTCATTGGCTATGCAGTATTCTTGCAAATACTTGACCGCAGAGACAGAAGAATGGTTGCAGTCCTTTAGGAAGACAGTATCTGCAAGGTAGGCCAGGATCCTCCCAGAGTCATCCTTTTCCAAGGGTGCAATGAGGATGTTGAGTGCACATCTCCCCTCTACATCTGGAGTCTCATCAAATATGACAGCAACAGGCTTTTAAGCAAGATGTGTTTTGAGTGCCTCCTTTTCTTTCTGGTAAACTGTGCCAAAGTATTTCTCTTGAAGCTGGTGGAATCCAGATATGACTCTTCGCATTGCAGGGTGGTTACTTTGAGAGAGGGGAATGGTGATTGCAGTGCATGTGGAAACCCAGTCGTCACAAATCTTAACAAAAAGTGAAAAAAAAACCTCATATTTAGTATGGATCAAATGCAGTGAAACTGGTTAAGATATGTTACCCACTCAACTGTTACCGTAACTAATAAAATGTGTGTGAGCTTATCACTGCATCAGTGACATATGACACACACACTCACATATACAACTTTAAAACATTAGAAAAAGCACATACATTATGTTTAATTGTTTAATTTATTTTTATTCGTAAACATATTTATTTCTCTCATACTCGCGCACACACACACACATACACATCATTTGAAATGCAGACTGACAAGCATACCTCTGTTAGTTATTATTATGCTTGTCTAACTTTTTCCATAAACTTGCATTTTAATCTAACTCACCTTGTTTCTTTCAGCACTTGCAACTGTATCTATATGCAACAGCCTCTGTCATAGTCACTTGTCGTGTCTGTAGTCCTTGCTTTTCAGCCATTCTCCGGGCATGTTTTGCAGTAGAAAGTGCCTGTCAAGCGATGACTTTTCATCTGTGTTCTACCACAACATTACACATGGTGCAAAACAGTTTACCACCACTTTTGTGTAATGCTTCAGGAAATTGACTTGCATGGACTTCAGCAGTAATATTTGATGGCAAATGTGTTTTCGCGTCCCATATCTTGCAGTCTCGGCTTCAAAGAAGTGAACCTGGGGAGGGGGCTAAGGTGAGTGGTCAAATTTGAGGAAAATTTGCAGTGATTGGACAAAATTGCAAGGCTGCGCAAAATTTGTGGGGATTGGTTAAATTTGCATTAATATTTGCGATCACAACATTGGAACTTCCAGGAGGGACTAAAGAATGTACAGAGCTGTTTAGATATTTAAGCCAAAACAATGTCATTAATTCATTCTCCAGTCATTATTAAATTTAAGTCCTTAAAAGTGTAAATAATTGCTTTCTTGTATTTTTGCTGATTAAATAGTCACAAACATAATACTTATAGATTCTAGTCATTGATAAGTAAGTTCTATTGATTTCAAAGACACTTTGGGAAATTATTTAAACTTCAGAGTTGATGTCGATACCTGTAAAAGAGCCAACACCAATTCTTTACATACACTGATTTTTGTTATGAAAAATAACATTTCACCTACATGTTTTTTTTCAGTGTGGGTTATTAAATGAATTATTGGATTATTGACTATCCCTATATGTCTTAATTATGTGAATATGTATTGTGAAAGAAGAATTACAAATAAATAGTGGTGCTTATTGCACATTTGCAGAACTTTTCCTGGCCAGCAACTCATAAACACCCAATGACTGGAGGAATCTCAGAAGAATCTTACTTTTATTTCAATGTAGGCTATACCAGCACCTTCATAAACATGACATCCATGCTGTACAGTTTTAGGAGGAACCAATTTAAGTTAATAGTACAGAGTTAATGATGTGCTTTTGTCCAAGGAATAGATAAACTAATTAAAATACTTGTGTACATAGTGCACAACAACAACATTTATTTATATAGCACATATTCATACAAACAGTAGCTCAAAGTGCTTTACATAATAAAGAATAGAAAAATAAAAAACACAATATGAAAACAAAATAAATCAGCATTAATTAACATCGAATAAGAGTAAGGTCCAATGGCCAGGGGGGACAGAAAAAACAAAATAAAAACTCCAGACGGCTGGAGAAAAAAAAATAAAATCTGTAGGGATTCCAGACCATGAGACCGCCCAGTCCCCTCTGGGCATTCTACCTAACATAAATGAAACAGTCCTCTTTGGATTTAGGGTTCTCACGGAAAGGCTTGATGATGATGGTCACGTAGAATTCTGCCTTTTAGTCCATCCATCATTGTTGAAGCATCATGAAGCTTTGAGTAGGTGGAGGTGGCGCAGGCCACCACCACAAAGAAACCGGAAAAAGAAACAGAAAAGAGAGTAGGGGTCAGTACGGATTGTAGAGCTACCCTGAATAGTTATTATGAGGAAATTGAACATATAGAGTATCAGGATTAAGTTAAATTGAAGTTATAGAAAGGCCATGTTAAAGTAATATGTTTTCAGCAGTGTTTTAAAGTGCTCCACTGTATTAGCCTGACGAATTCCTATTGGCAGGCTATTCCAGATTTTAGGTGCATAGCAGCAGAAGGCCGCCTCACCACTTCTTTTAAGTTTTGTTCTTGGAATTCTAAGGAGATACTCATTTGAGGATCTGAGGTTACAATTTGGAATATAAGGTGTCAGACACTCCGATATATAAGAAGGGGCGAGATTATTTAAGGCTTTATAAACCATAAGCAGAATTTTAAAGTCAATCCTGAATGACACAGGTAACCAGTGTAGTGACATCAGAACTGGAGAAATGTGTTCGGATTTTCTTTTCCTAGTTAGGATTCTAGCAGCTGCATTCTGCACTAGTTGCAAACGATTTATGTCTTTCTTGGGTAGTCCTGAGAGGAGTGCGTTACAGTAATCTAGTTGACTGAAAACAAACGCGTGAACTAATTTCTCAGCATCTTTCAGTGATATAAGAGGTCTAACTTTACTTATGTTTCTTAAGTGAAAAAATGCTGTCCTAGTGATCTGATTAATATGCGATTTAAAATTCAGATTACAGTCAACAATTACCCCTTAGCTTTTTACCTCCGTCTTGACTTTTAATCCTAATGTATCCAGTTTATTTCTAATAGCCTCATTGTATCCAATGCACAGCCATTTCTATAAGTTGCTTTCCCAGCTAAGTTGATATTTATTGTAAAAATACCACATTAATATCACTGCATATCTTTATAGCATCAGAATTTTCAGGGCATATATGTGTATCTAAAAAAATAATTTATTTTAAATTTTATATTCTGAGTCTGTTGTAACTGGTAATCAATATTCTCCCAAACGTGTGCACATGCACTTGTGCATACGGCTTTTTAATCTATAGCATATTTTTCCAGCAGTACACAAAAAATGTGCATCAAGAAATCTGCCCCACCCATCTCCTCCCAAGCATTTACAAAGGTTGGATTGCACAGTGCCCCCACTGTGGATATCTAGAAAGCCCAAATGTGAATCCTTTGAACACTGACATTAAAGTGACCCAATTAGTTTGTTCCCAGTGCTATTTGTGCTGTATATGTTTTTTTTATATTTCTTACTGTTATTTTTGCTCAGAGTGTATGTGCAAAGTACAAAGTGCATACAACTTAACTGCACGCTTCAAACAAATGTTATATTTGAAAACCCAGCCCTTCACAAAAACATGACTACCTCCTTGTAATGCATTTTAAAAATCCAAATAAAAATGCAGTCAATGGATGATGGATTGATCAGTCACTAGCTGACTTTGCAGCACTGGTTGAAAGTTGAGTGTTGTATAGGAGTTGCTGGTCAATAAACAGTGTACTGTGAATTGTCCAGACTTATGCAAGACATATTTCTCAGACAGGTTGTGGACAATCAAAAGGGGTGCAATTTCCTGGGTGAATGCAAGCCATTGGTGTTGTGTTTTTGTGTGTGTGTGGTTGGGTGATGAAATGGGTATTTGGAGAAAATGTGGGGGCTCTTGGCTGCTAAAGTCCATCAGCCTGCTTAAGTGGCCGCTGGTGACGGGTCCTGATTTGGTTCTGTTCATGAAGCTAGGGAAGGTGTCAGATGGTTTTGCCAGTGATCCCAAATGAGCAGTGTGAGGCAGAGCCAGCAGGGGGTGTGTGCATGTGGAAAAATAAGGAGTGCATGGAACTGCAGAAGATCAGATTTTCATTGAAGCATATTTAAGCTGCAAAGTGATCATTTTACAGCTTCTCTCATGTTGTGTCTCATGTTCATAAAGAACAGAGTCCAAGTCAAGTGATGCCAGAAATGGTTTGATTTATGCCTTGTTGTTAGTTGTGGAGAATCTATGGCAAATTGTAAATAAAATTTCATAAACAAAACATTTTTCAAAGTACCCAATGGATATTTAAAATATATATTGTAACCTTTAGCTAAAATTCAGCTGTATCTGATTATGATGGATAGCAGGACATTGTGGAGATTGCCAATAATTTTTGAATAATTATAATTTGCAGGTAATAGATCATTAGAACACTCTAGACGAGAACAGGCCATTCAGCCCAACAAAGCTCGCCAGTCCTGTCCACTTTTTTCTTCCAAAAAACATCAAGTCGAGTTCTGAAAGTCCCTAAAGTCTTACTGTCTACAACACTACTTGGTAGCTTATTCCAAGTGTCTATTGTTCATTGTGTAAAGAAAAACTTCCTAATGTTTGTGTGAAATTTACCCTTAACAAGTTTCCAACTGTGTCCCACCGTGTTCTGGATAAACTCATTTTAAAATAACAGTCTCGAACCACTGTACTAATTAACTGTAAAGTCTCAGCTCTTTTAATCTTCCCTCATAATTCAACCCCTGTAGCCCTGGAATCAGCCTAGACACTCTTCTCTGGACTTTTTCTAGTGCTGCTATGTCCTTTTTGTAGCCTGGAGAACAAAACTACACACAGTACTCAAGATGAGGCCTCACCAGTGCTTTATAATGGTTGAGCATAACCTCCTTGGACTTGTACTCCACACACCGTGCTATATATCCTAACATTCTGTTAGCCTCCTTAATGGCTTCTGAACACTGTCTAGAAGTCTATAGCTTAGAGTCCACTATGACTCCTAAATCCTTTTCATAAGGTGTACTCTCCATTTTCCGACCGCCCATTGTGTATTCAAACCTAACATTTTTACTTCCTTTGTGTAATACTTTAAATTTACTGACATTAAATTTCAACTGTCACAAATCTGCCCAAGCCTGTATGCCATCCAGGTCTTTCTGTAATGATATAACGGATTCCAAATTATCTGCTAATCCACCTATCTTGGTATCATCTGCAAATTTAACCAGCTTGTTACTTATATTCCTATCTAAATCATTTATATATATTTAAAATAGCAACGGCCCTAGCACTGATAAGGTTCCTCGCATCATCACCCTCTGCTTCCTGTGTCTGAGCCAATTCTGCACCCATCTAAAAATATCACCCTGAACTCCCACTTCTTTTAATTTGATGCCCAACCTCTCATGTGGCACCTTATCAAATGCTTTCTGAAAGTCAAGATAAAAATATCATATGCTCCACTTTGATCATATTCTTTTGTTCCCTCCTCATAGAATTCCAGCATGTTAGTAAAACACGACCTCCTGCAACTGTGAAGTTGTTTATATTTTACTGGAAAACCTTAGAATAAGAATTGTATTCACTAGAAATATTTAATGTTATCAAACAATGATTAGAGAATCCTCTTTCATTTTTATACAAGTCAAGTTGCTTGCATTTTTTATTCCAGTGCTTACAAATACCATGTCATTTACCTGCCATGATTTCAAGCAGCAGGAGAAATGAGCTGCTGATATGAGGCTTGCTCAAGCTGCCCTGCAGCAGCCAGAGAAGTTTCTACAAGTAGCATATCAAACATAAGCTGCTAAAAATGAACTTTGCATTGAATTCTACAATGTTAAAGTTAAGTAGTTAACCTTTTTGTATTGCTTTTTCTGGTATATTTACTGTATATACTTAAATCACTTGATTATAGCTATTACTGCATGAAATTATAGATTTTCAAATCATAAATCGTTTAATACTATTGAAAATGTACCCAGAAGCCACAATTATACATCACACAATTTATAAAACATGATTGTATAATATGGAACATGTTTCATACTGCTTGTTTTTATGTCTTTTAATTTCAGAAATGTCAAAGTCCAGCCAATAAGCAAGCAGTTTACCTGATCCTAGCCATTTTCCGTGAGGTTACTATGTTGTATGGAGCAACAGATCCAAATGTCCATCCCAAAAAACTTGTAAGTGGATATGAAATTTTTATATGTAATACAAAAACATATAATTTTTTCTAAAAATTATCTCATTTAGCAGTGGTCAAGTAAATATGAATGTGTGTGTGAATGTCCATGTGGTGTGTATTTCCTTCTTCCTTTCCCATCTGGTTGCATGAGAGCATTAGCTTAGATTGTTGCATTTGAAATTCAAGTCTTGTATTGGCCAAAGTCAAAACATGTTAATAAATGTATAAAGGAAGCTGAAAATCAGAATTGTTTTCTTTTTATTTTAATCCTCATGTTTATTTTATTTTAAAACCAGGTTTATTTTTCTGAACATATGCATTACTAGTATGGGTGATATTTTGTACTAAGATTAATGTATATGAATATATGTGTGTATAATGTACATTATTATTATTACAATGCATATCAGTATTCATTAAGGCTGTTTGCAGATTTGTTTAAAGTAGGAGCAAAAGTGGGTTTAGTGACTTTAATCGATATCACACAGGGAAGCTAAAGCAATAATTAAACCAGCAGCCTTTTAGTTTAAAATCAAGTGTCTTATAGATATATAGGGTGGTCCAGATCTAATTATGCAATTTTCATTACGCTATAACTTACTAAGTTTATTACATAGAAAATCACCCAAAAAATCCCGGACCATCGAGAAGTGTGTGAACTGACGACATGAAAAATCGTCTTCGTGCCAAACTGGAATCGTCCCCGCATAAATCAATGTCATCCAGATGATCTGGATCTGCATAATTAGATCTGGACCACCAGATAGATAGATTGATTGATTATTAATCCAAAGGGGAAATTCACACAATCTGCTACACCATTCTTCCTAGCCTTGGGAAATTATAAGTCTTTACACTAGACTATTCATTTAATGACAGACTCTTTATTATAAGATGTATAAAACATAAGAAGGGATGGAAGGGTTTTAAAATGCTCTTCTATTTGAGACAGTGGATATAAAACATTGCCTCACAGGTGCATAAATAGACTCTTCACCTTCAGCTATATGGGGCTCAGTAGAATTATTTGCACCAGATTCAGAATCTGACTCCTCTAGCTACTTGACTGTTCTATGATTCTGGCCTCCAGTTGAAATGTGAAAGGAGAAATATATGTCCACTAAGACAAGTCCTCTTCTTGAGCAAGACAGAAAGGCATTTTGTGCCGTGGGAAAGTGTGTTTTAAAAAGTTAAGTTATTCTTGTGAAGCTAGAAATACAGAATCGAAAACTTGTGGCAATTTCCAGTTACTTATTGCTTTCTCTAGCCATCCTTTAACAGTTTTTGTTTCATGTCAGGATAAGAGATGCAGACCTATGCTAGCTAGCAGGAGCTGTTCTAGATGGATCCCTAGGGCTAGTTAAGGAGTTTGTCCTGTATTATTCAGCTACTTCAGGAAAATTGGACAGGGTGATTTCTGTCTTGTCTGCCTGTCAGTCTGTCATAGAAGGTGGCCCAGTCAAGTCTGAACGTTTTTAAAGTTGGGCTTCTGAAATAAGACAGGAGATAAATGAAGCAAGCACCACTTGATGAAATGTATATAGTGCAAGAACAATGGGAGACAACCTACAACCACAGTAGATGACCTATTGTACCTGGCCACCTATTGCCCAAGATTAAGGACAAAATATCTTGTCATTTTCCTTGTCCTTTAAGGGAGAACTAGGTTCCAGTATTGTGGGTGATTACATTAACCATGCCACATAGTAAACAGGGAGGCCATCTGTTTTTTTAAGTGGCCTCAAGGAGTGTCTAGATCTTTGTTGTTTTTATCTGTGTTTGTTAGTTTTTTATTCCTACTTAGTTTTTTGTTGTCATTATTATGTCATTAATAAAATTGACATTTTCACTTTCAGATTTTGGCTTCACTAACAGAATATCTTGGTTTAAGGGTGAAACTCTGACACTCCCTTCTGGAAAATCTAACTGAAAATGCTTAATTTTATGTGATTTCTGTTTATGAAAAAAATAATGTTCAGTGCTGTGCAGAATTATTACAAATATTAATTTTTTAAATAGCTAAGCATTAAAAATGCAAACTCTCAAGATGGAATAAATATTTAACCATCCCACCATTACATGGGGGAAAATTCATAAAACCTTGAAGGTTCAGAAAATATCTGTGAAGTATCTGCTGTATCATTTCATTATATATTTTCTCTTAGAATAACATGATACAGTGATGTATGCATGATTACAGCAATTACGTTTCTTTTCTTTTCAGCAATGTGACACAATTTTGAATTGCATCAATACACTAGAGTTACTTGAAAAAGACCAACTGAAACAGTTTGCCGCTGCCTTGGTTCGAAATGAATTTGTGCCCATCATTGTCAGACCAGGACTTCCCAGCTCACTGTCCACGGTGTTTGAACTAACAATTCACACTGCAGCTGTCCTGCTGTGTGGGACCAGTGAAGTTCTTACTCCTCTGCAATGGCTTGCTTTTACTCCAAGAGATATGAAGGTCTGTGACTGTGTTAAACTGGTTTTTTGTTATAAAGAAAATGGTTTTGAATGGTTTTGTAAAATTAGCTTGTAATTATTAAAAAACTAAGAGTTACTAACAGCTTTGCGGTACCCAAAACTTGCAGTCAATGTATTTGAATTAAGAAATAAGTGTAAATGTTACAAAATTTAAAAACATGGTTTTATCTTTTTTCACAGTGAATTTCATCTTCTTTCTTAGATTTTGTATTGTATTTTTATTTTTCCTTAGTTAATTCTTTAAAATTTATTGCAATGTTAAAAAGGTGATACTTAGTTAAGTGGAAGTTATATCTGATTTTTACCTTTTATAAAAAAAAAGTACAGTATGAGAGGAAGGTTGGGGATGGGACTCTGATTTTATTTTAACACATCCAGATTCTGTAGACTTAGGATCCCTAAACTGTAGTGGTTTTCAAAATTGTTGCACATTTCTTGTAAAAGTACGCATAAAGTAAAAATACAGATCTATTCTCCCAGCAACTGCAACCTATCCAGGAAATATTGGAGAAACGCCCCTTGAGAAAGTGCATACCACACACATCTTTTTCTATAAATACAGTACTTGGGGGGGGGTTTGTCCCCAGCCCGCTTCTCTTGCCAACCCACCTGGCGTGCGCTATGCACCAGCCACTTCACATTTCTGCTGCTCGCTTTGTGAAGATGGGGGCTGAACGCACCCCAAGGAGGTGCGGTCGTTCCTCCGAAACCCTCTCTTAAACGGTGATACAATGGAAAACAGTTTTTTTTTTTCCTCTTTGCTCAATCAGCTGCTGGCTTGCTGCTGCCGTGCCACATGATCTGCATCTTGCACTGAACTTCGAACATTTAAAAGCCTAAATAGCAGCTGTCCTACTCTTTTTTTTATTTGAAAACAGCAGTGTCAGATCGGGGGAGCTTGAATGTGACTTTAGAGAATAAAACTGAATTTAAGAAAAACGCTAACCTTTACCAGAACCATAAATTTACACCAGCTATTACAGACTCAAATCAAATGTATGTATTTATTGTATAATCTATACTAATAAACGGCAAAGCCCTCACTCACTCACTCACTCACTCACTCACTCACTCACTCACTCACCCACCCACCCACTCACTCACTCACTCACTCACTCACTCACTCACTCATCACTAATTCTCCAACTTCCCGTGTAGGTAGAAGGCTGAAATTTGGCAGGCTTATTCCTTACAACTTCCTTACAAACGTTGGGCAGGTTTCATTTCGAAATTCTACACGTAATGGTCATAACTGGAAGCTGTTTTTCTCCATTTACTGTAATGGAGATGAGCTTGAAACCCGTGGGGGCGGAGTTTCGTGTGACATCATCACGCCTCCCACGTAATCACGCAGTACGTAGAAAACCAGGAAGAGGCCCAAAAAGCGCTGAAGAAAGCATGCATTATATAATTGAGAAGGCAGCGAAACAATAAGAAGCGAGCGAGTGACATATACAACCATATTCATGAGTTCTGCTATTTCGGAAACAAAGCACGATGTAAACCTAAACTTTAAATTAAGTTCATAGACAGGCTGCCGCTGGCGTTTGTAATTTAGTGCCTGCCCATATAAGGCCGTCCGTCAGCGGCAATCCAATAGAAACACTGCCACGGGTAAATATTCACGGGTGAAGGACTGTGCTTATGCAGAGGAAGATGAGATGGTCAGGGTGGTGTTTGGCACAAACTCAGCGAAACTGCGAGAGAAAGTTTTAAGTGCTGGGACTTCGGTAACATTAGATACAGCCATGGACATAGCACGACATGGCACCAGCACAGCTGGGAAACTTCGATGCATGTACACCGAGCGGCTCACGTGAACTGACGCAGTGCACAGACAAAAAGCAACAGTTCCAAAGAGCGCTGAACAAAAACCGAATTACACAATTGAAAAGGCAGCAAAAAAATATGAAGCGTCTGATACATACAAGCATATTCATAAATGCAGCTACTGCGGAAACAAAGCACACGGTGGAAAAAGTCAACGTCCCGCTAAAGAAAGACAGTGTAAAAAAAAAAAAACCCGTGCATGCAGTGTGTCAGGTCTCAGATAAAGAAGAAGACGAGCTGTTTATTGATGCAGTAAGAAACGAATCGATGAATGAAACCTGTCATCTTTACAACGATTGACAAACACGGAATGTAACTTGCGGCCCACGAGATCATTTTATATACTGTATTATTGTTATTAATGGCCCGGGGATATGAAGCGCTGGTAACACAATAAACTACAGATCCCATAATGCAGCGCTTCAGCTGCCTTGCCGAACACTTACCGCGTTAATCAAGTCTAGCTTATGATGGTGCAAGTTATTGTGAAGCTAGCCCACACGATGCCGAAGAGAAAAGGTGATTCTGAACATGGAGCTTTTAAAAACCGATGGGAGGCTTTGTATATGTTTACTGACATTGCCGGTAAACCCGTGTGTCTCATTTCTGGAGCAAATGTGGGTGTAATTACAGAATTTAATCTAAGATGGCACTATGAGACAAAACATCAAGATAACCTGAAAGACCTGAATGCAATGCACAAGATACAGAAAGCAGAAGAGTTAATTCAGCAGACGTTTTTACCCGTGCAAAATCACAAAGTGATTTCAAGTGAAGCTACTTTTATGGGAGACACAAATGCACCAGTGCAACTTACCCCACTTTCCCTGTTGCCAAGTAATGTTGAACCAAGTTGACACTACGGTGTTCCCAAATACGCACTTTGTTCATAAACTGAGCGCACTTAGTTCGCACGGCGCTTTGGTGACTTTGAAGAACAAAAAAAGAATTTTGTGTTGTTTCGCAACCCATTTGCTGTCGATGTGGAAACTGCTCCTGTGCAGATTCAGATGGAGGTGATTGAGCTGCTGTGTAATGGCACACTGAAGGCAAAGTACGATACTGCATGGCCCGCACAGTTTATTCACTCCATTCCCGCACAAATGCTCCAGCTCCGTCTACATGCGGCTCGAACTTTGTGCATGTTTGGTAGCACATATCTGTGTGAGAAGCTCTTCTCAGTCATGAAGACTAACAAAACAGCAAACAGGAGTCGCCTCACTGATGAGCACCTGCAGTCCATCCTAAGAATCTCCACAACACAGAACCTCACACCAAACATAAACGAACTTGTTGCCAAAAAAAGATGCCAGGC
>JANRMT010062848.1:16320754-16351709 GCA_026402145.1 Polypterus bichir lapradei | reverse complement strand
TATATATATATATATATATATATATATATATATATATATATATATAATATATAAAATACACACACACACATAGAGAGTTGAAGTTTGGTTGATACTTTGTTGTCAGAACTGAAAAAGTGTGTATGAGCAAGGAGGCCTATGAACCTGTCCCAGTTACATCAATTCTGTCTGGAAGAATGGGCCAAAATTCCAGCAACTTATTGTAAGAAACTTGTGGAGTGCTGTTCAAAATGTTTGGTTCAAGTTAAACAATTTAAAGGCAATGTACCAAACATTAACATAGTATATGTAAACTTGTGACCCAGAGGAATTGTGATATTGTCTGTGAACACTGTTGGAAAAAATTACTTTTGCCCTGCACAAAGTAGCTGTCTTAAATGATATGCAAAATTTATAGTTTGTTAGTATAAAATCTGTAGAAGTGTTATAAAGTGAGCATTAAAGATTTCACCTTAAGTGTATGTAAACTACTGACTTCAACTGTATGTGTTTACTGTGTAAACTGGAAGAGGAGGGAGTATCTTGAGATACTAATAGTGATTGTCTGTCATCTTCTAGTGGTTTTTTCCTCCATTATAGAGGAAATGAAAATCATGTTAGTGGCTGCTTTATCACCCTCTGTCTTCCCCACCATGTTTCCTTAAACCAGTACCAACAAAAACACTCCCCAGGCTTGTGCATAAGACATAAAATATATGTTTTGTTTTTTTACATAAGGGCATCATAGTGACACAGTGGTGCAGAACCTTTTTCAGTATATTAGACCACCACCTGCTTGGAATTCAGATTTTCCCAGTATATCAGATCATGCATGGTAGTTAGTTGGTTGCTCCAAATTTGCACCTTAAGAGTGAGTATGATTATGTGGGTTAACCTATAGAATCATGCCACAACCTCGGCTAATTTCTGCCTTCTAAAGAGAGAGAGGTGATTTTCAACAGCTTGCCTGGTGACTCATTTGTTTAATTTTTTCTTCTTTACATTTTAAATCACATTACGTAATGTGTTGCTGATTACTTTCCTAAAATGTTAAATCCAGGCATTATTTTTTTCAATTCAGGTAATGTTTGCCACTCAATACTTAAAAAGAATACTGAAGTGAATTTTGTATGTTTAAAAAAAAAATACAGATATATATATATAGTAAAAGAGCACAACAGACGGGACAGGTTTAGGGTTACCCCCCTTATATTGATAACAAGGTCTCAAAACAAAGAAGTATAGAGTAGTCTGAAATGACAGAGTCCATGATGGGACTCACTGGGAAAGGCAAGTGGCTGAGTTTATAGCTGGTGGAAAGGAAAAGGAAGGTCCATCAGGGAACAGACGGAAGTGAGGTCAGTAGGAGGATGTGGTTTGGAGAGGGAAGTAGAACCTGGTTAAACAACCATACATTTTATTGAGGTCAAAACAAATCATCATAATAAAACCAATTTCAATTTGCAAATAGTGTGCATATCCAGCAGGTGGCATTCATCATTTATTCGCCAGGTGGTATGTTCTTTGAGATGTAGTAGTCCAGGGAAGCAAACAAAAACATTCTCTTTCCTCCAGGCTGGTTTAATAATAAAGGAACCGTCTTGTACTCTCCTTCAAGAAAAGCTGAATAAAGCCTGTAGAAAACAGTAAGAGAAACCTAGTGAACTTTGTCATGACTGTTTTTTACAGTCTTACAGTAAAAGAAACCTAGTGAACTTTGTCATGACTGTTTTTTACAGTCTAACTGGAGAATTTGCCAAGTGCAATTTTCTCACACTCTCATTCACCTATAAAGGGTAAACTTAGTATTTCCAATAAATGTAACATACTTGTCTTTGAGGTGTGGAGAGAAACAAAAATACCTAGTGAAAAATTCACAAAGACTGAGAAAGAATTTGTGTTTTCTGGGCAGACATTAATAAGACTAAAATTCAAACCCTGGACACAGACTTTTTAAGACAGCAACTTACAGTACCCTTATGCCAGTATACCAGCCTTGAAGTGTTATTAATTTACAATTTATTATCTGAGAAACGTTTATTGTTGATTACTTTTCATTTTCTCTTTAATTTTTTGAACAGTCATTATCACAGATTATAAAGCCAACAGTTCCTAATCCTGCCAAGTTTCTTGCTGACCATTTATTAAAAGATATGGAGCAACTAACAAAAATCCTAGGCAAAGGTGTTGATGACGCCTCAAACATTGTTCATCTGCTGCTCTGTAGTCTAAAGGATCAAAATACTCGTAAGTACCTGCAAGTCCTACATTTTGGCAATTATTGTCTTTATGTACATTTTTTTGAAATATTGTCTCAAAATAGTGCAACAGTAAAAGACAAAAAAAAAGAACTGAAGTGCTTAATGAAATATGTTTTAAAGGTTTATTCTTATTGTATTCAGTATTTGGCTAGCCATTTTTCATGTGAACAAAGTAATTCCAAATATAGGGATTATTGAATCATTATTAACCAGAAGACATAAGGAAATCTGAAGTATAGTTGCTCATCTTGGGGCTATAGAGTGGTAATATGTTGTATGATGATTACATACGGTTGGGAATTGTACTCTGTATGGGTGATAATGATCTTACTATATGTTTATAATTTGAGACTTGGGGTTTATTATGCCTGTATTCAGCAATGTTAGGGAGTGCCAGAGAATAGGGAAAGGCATCTTGTTTTACAGAAGGTTATCATTTTATAGCTTTTGAACAGATTGTGAAAACATAACTATGGTGTAAAAATGTACTGTGGCTGGTTATTGAAACATGTATGCTGTTTACTACCATAGAGAACAGATATATACTGTATTTATTGCAAGAAAAGTTCCCCTTCCTAGTTAGCCATGACACTTAAGACGTGACCTGTGAAAAGGAACTAAAGTCTTAAGATTTATGGCTGTGAGCAATATGATTGGTAAAGGATAAGTGCAGTATACTTGAATTCTAAGGTATTTCTTCACAATCATGGTATATATTAATATACTACATAAAATTGAGTTTTAAAGTGAAGCATATTTTATAAATTTAAAAAAGTAACTAGTCAACAGGGTTTTATGATGGGTCGAGTGAATAATGTGTCATAATTTGAAAAAGCCTTAAACCTTACCATATGTCCACTTGGAAGTACCAAAAGTTTCGATTTAAGAAAAAGTACCTTTGTATCTCCAAGGCATGCTTCTGACAACAAACATAAACCGAAAGTGGTACATTTTATCATTCTTTGTACTTAATAGAAGGGTAAATATCTAAGTTACTTGGTTACTAACTTTTGAGTATTGATACAAATTAATTTCCATAGACAGATATTTTGGAGCCTAAATGGGAAGAGTTTAAAAAAGTATGTTTTGTAAGAAACTAAGTATCAATAGTGGGAGTATAAAATGTGCTTTGAGTTGTGGCAAAAAGAGACCATTTGATGTATAGTGACGTAAAACCAAAGTTTTCAAATTAGTTTTAGAATGAAGAAGGAAACGGGAATCAAGATCACAAAGTATATAGCTAAAGGAACGGATGGAAGGTTGTGGGTGTCATTGCTCTAAACAAATGTTTTAACTTCTAGAAAGTTTCTGAGTAGGGAATATATAACTGATGATTTATATGAAGGTAGCGTGGTGGGTAGCATTGCTTCCTCGCAGTTAGCAGACCTGGGTTCGCTTCCCGGGTCCTCCCTGCGTGGAGTTTGCATGTTCTCCCCATGTCTGCGTGGGTTTCCTCCGGTTACTCCGGTTTCTTCCCACAGTCCAAAGACATGCAGGTTAGGTGAATTGCCGATTCTAAATTGTCCCTAGTGTGTGTGTGTGTGCACGCACACCCTGTGGTGGGTTGGCACCCTGCCCGGGGTTTGCTTCCTGCCTTGCGCCCTGTGTTGGCTGAGATTGGCTCCAGCAAACCCCCATGACCCTGTAGTTAGGATATAGCAGGTTGGATAATTGATGGATGGATGGATGGATTTATATGAAGTCCTCTATTAATTCATTTCTGTTCTGCAATACTCTGACACTAGATAAACAACACTGTTACATTAGGAGTATCAGTAAGTTTTGTGATGTTCTATTGGTATTTATTATTCAGATCCTTTCTTTTTTGCCTTAGTTTAGATTTTAGCTGATAGTTCTTTAAATACTTATGAAGGGATTGCAAAAAGGAATATAATAGTATTATTTATTACTTGAAACCTATAATTCTTTGTTTGCAGGCAACTAGATTTTTAAGCCATTTTATATGTTGTTTTAAATTTAAATTTTGATTGCTTCAGCCTACAATAGCCGTAAGTAAGGTAATTTTCACAGTGATCAATAAAATTCCTGTAACTATTTACCTTTGTCTCCCAATTTAATGAAATTCTCTGTTTTTATTAGGGCCTGGAGGATTTGACCCAAAACTTACAACCAAAGAAGCAAGAAATAACTGGGAAAAATGTGTTGCTACCAATATTATTACATGTGTACTTCAAGTAAGAATCATTTTGTTGTAAAAAGAAAATGAAACAGTAGGTATGTCTTTAATTGGTAAATAAAGAATAGCATATTGAAAAGGTAAGCATCATAAAAGGCCTTTGGTGATGTTATTACAAAAAGGCAGATGCCTGTCATTCAGACTTTCTCATCACAGTTCACTGTTAAATTAATATTCTCAAAATAAATAGTATTGAAACAGCAGTTTTAAGAGAGTCAGTCTTCAAGTGTACTTTGCTAGAAATTATAAATATGACATCTTTACAATATGGAATGTGTGCTTCTTTTTTTAATATTTTTATTTTTTCAGAATTTAGATTATCAGTTGCAGGTGGTCAATGGAGTGATTAGAAATGACAAGCGGATTTCCTCGAATCCTGTTGTAAAAATTGTTTATGGGAACCCCAAGGCTTTCATGACTACACTTCCAGATGATGTGATTCACTGTACTTCAGTCTGGAACTGTAGAGAGAAAATTACACTAGAACGCTTGTCACACATTGTTGAACAGAAAAATGGCAAGGATTACTTTCCTGTTCTGTGGAAGTTTCTACAAAAGGTAAAGTAATTAATAAATACCACACATTTTTGTCTTACTAGCTTGTAAAATGTCTTGTCTCATAATGATATATGAGTAAATTTTGAACATGTTTTGACATGAAATGTGAAATCAGCCCAGTGTGGAAGATTATTTCTTATTCATCAAATGTTTCCAAAGCAACGTGTAATCGAGAATGTAATTGTTCAATTGGTTAAAGATGTGTTTATTTATACAATAATAGTGGGCACATACAGTGAAGCATGATGCTACAAAGTCTAAATATACAAAAAGAATTGAATACTAAATAAATAAACATAAGGAAGGATTAAACAAAACAAATGCACAAATTTTAAAAATTACTCCAGCTTAAGAGAGACTCCTGGATAAGCAGGTTAGAAAATGGATGGATGGCTGATTTAACAACATTTTAGCAATAACACGTTTGTGATATTGTTAACACATGAGCGGATACCTGATATTTTGCATTATGCAACATGAATAATTTGACATTTATTCATGGACATTTTCATATTGTTTAATTTTGCTAATTTGGGTCAGAATTAAAACCAGTTGTATCAGAACTTTTTTTTATCTTTGTTCTACATGACAACATGAGACTTAACATTTTTCTTTGCCATCACTACAAGCAAACCTGATATGAGTAACAGATAAAAAAAATAAATATTTTTGGGCAAGTATTCCTTTATCTGGCTTACCCCTTTTTTTCTACCAAGTAGGAATGTTTGCTTAGTTTCTCACCATACATTATCCATAACACACTTGATTCTTTCTCCTTGTTTCTCTCCCTCTCCCTGTTGCTCTCTGTGTCTCTCAGTTTCTTGCTCAGACAGTTTTGCCTGTGTCCCTTTCAAGGTTATTATAGTTAACAAAAACTAAAATCAAAACTGAAACTACTATTAAAAAAGCATTTTCGTAAATTGAATTAAAATAATTAACAAAGCCGAAATGAAAAACTAAAAATAAACTAAACTATTAAAATAGCTGAAAAGACTAACTAAAATAAAATAATAATAATTTAGTTTTTGTTTTTGAATAAATATTCTTGCCATCAGTCTTTACCCTTGTTGCTTTTACCTCTAAAACAGAAAGTCTTCCACCCCAAGCCAACTGCATATATTCATCCAGTAAATGCCGACGGGTGTTCTCAAAGCATTTGCAGTGACATAGCAAGCTGAATACGGGTGCGTAAAGCATGTGACATAAAAAGCGATATTGTTACTTACCAGTCACTTTTGTTTTAAAAAAGTTGTTTAACAATGTAACAATACAAACCTTGTAAAATTCCTGAGTTGGCAATGCCTCTACTAAACTACAGGTAAATGGGCGAAGAGAGTCTGCCAACTGGTGAAAAAAATAAACCTGCTAATGTGTTTTGTATTTATTCTATATTTATTAATTTATCTTTTTATAATTAATATTTGTAACGGCCGACCCCTTACCCGGCCGGCAGCTACACCTCTAAGACCTGTGGCCTGGATTAATTGCTGAGATAGAATCTAATCAAGCCGTACCTTTAACAAATTAAACCTTTTCCCCACAATCGACGATGTAAATAAGCACAAAAGAAAAGCAGATATGTAAACTTAAACTGATAAATTGTATTAAATGAAACAGAAAAGCTAAACAAATTATAAATATCCCTCCACCAAAGCGACACCATGACAAATCCCTATATGAATATAACAACCCATCCCTTGCCCTTGTAACATATAACAAACAACACAAATACCAAAAAAGAATGAATGAGACACGGAAATGAATGGTCGTGAACTTGAGTCCGAGTAACAATTGTCCTGAATGCAGATGACTGGTTAAACCAATATATGGAGTATTTGTAATTCCCGGAACAAAATGGAACAGCCTCACCGTGTATCCTCGGCGGTGGTGGAAAATGATCCGACCCCGGGGTCTCTCGTGATGAGGGTGTTGGAGTAAGTCTGGCAGAATGAAAAACAAACTGGATGGAAATGCGCGATGTGGAATACAGCAGGTACAGGTGGTTCGTGGTCATATAATGAAAGTCTCCTTCTCTCTCTCTCTCTCTCTCTCTCTCCTCCTTTCTCCTTTTTTCCTCGTTCCCTCTTGATTGTTTTTATAGTCCTGTGACGAATGTAATTGATTGATTGATTGAAAACCGGTGTTTTCCAGGTTTGGGGCTGCGGTCTCCTTCCATCATCGGGGGACGGCATTCACTGACACACACAAACAGTAAACGGGACGATGGAAACAAGACACACGTGGTACGAACACAAACAACACTATTACTACTATGTAACCCCGCTACATATTCACAGCTCAAAATACCTGATATTGTGAAAATAATCCAGTAGCAGAATTATTTTTTAAAATGTTTGTCCCCTTTTTTCAATTTTTCTCTCTCAGAATAGATAGTATCATATTGTTTTTGTTCTTAATATCAGCCATATCATACATATTGCATACCAGGGATTTTTCCTGCCTTACATCGAATGCAACATTGAAGGCATTCATTATAAGCACATTGTCTTGGGGCGTGTTTCCTTTAGAAGCAAAAGCTCCATTGTTGGAATAAGTTCTTTTAAATTGCGGCATTTTAAGTAACCGAAAATATAGAGATATGATATTAAAAGGCGATATCCCACCCATAGTGATTACGGCGGTACAAAAAGAATCACATAAGAGAATTATACTTCGCTTTCTTTAATGACGGTTTATGCGGTATAACAGACGAAGGAAGCTTATAGTAGACACCACCAGGTCGGATCTTGATGTATACAGTCTGCCATTTTTCGTCACTACGCTGAAAGGATTTTTGGGACGGATGAAGGCAACATCATCCGGCCGTCGGCTTCAAAATGTCTTGGCAGCAGTCCATGCCTTATATGCTGTCTTCTCCACGTGCTGGTCCTCTCTGGTCTCCAAACAAGGACAGTAAAGGTGCAACCCCACCTCCAAAATAATAATAACACAATGCTTACACTGCAGTTTGTTCAGTCTCCAAACTGCTAAAGTAATGGTTTTCTAAATGCAGGCAGACTAGCCCCTGTGTGCCAAACTTAGCTTGCACATGTGAATGAATCCTTTAAAAGTGTTTTACAGAGACAGTGACATTAACCTTAATATTATAGCAAATGTATTATAACAGAGCGAGATATGTTGTGTGGTATAGACATTTAGAATTTAAAAAACCCTCAAAACTTAAAATTCACCTAAATTTCATTACAAATTGGCCCATTCTGGGCAATTAAAGGAAAAGATAAAAAGTGCCAACAATCAGCACACATTTGTTCAGCATAAATGACAGAAAATATTTTAAAAATTATAAAATTGTATAAAATTGTTCATTTTCAGTATCTGGTTTTGATTATGCTTGTTTTTATCAGACAAAAGCAAAACCATATAGTAATCCATGTCTGTCTGTCTGTGTTATCTTATTTTAGGTCACGTTGAGTCATTAGTCAAAATTGTAATCAATGGAAAAGGGTCACGTACGCATTGCGGTGCTTCTTGTAATTGGTCACTGCGGGTATTTTAAGTAAAAACATCACTGCACCGCTATAACATACGTCAATGATTCTCCATCAGGAACTATACCTCTCTCTGGACCTTGGGGGATGACCTTCGATGGCTATTCTGCAAAGTGGAATTGGAAAGAATGGTGGCAATTCTCTAAGGGAGAATCTGGGATGACTGATTCTCCCTGTGATTATTCTGGATCTTGAGGGCACAAAAAAGGCAAAACTGGATCAAGGAAAATAAAAGTTTTAACAGCCACTGAATTAGACCAATTCAACTTTGCATCTTCAGCCAGTGGCACTCTACACGACTTCCAGTCAGAAAACATGTCAAACTTAAAAACTGCAGTTGCTCTCTCACACTATGCCTATTTGGAGTTGGTTTCCACAAAGGGTTTGCTTTGAAATGTCAAGGCTTCATTCTCATAAAATAAGGTGCCTTTTGCCCAGCAATTTAACCAAAACCTTCATTCCTCAACAACTGCCTTAATTTAAATTACAATTCCATTACATTTTTTGAATTAGAAAGAAAATTATTTTGACACAATTATTTTGGAGAAGTGAACGTAAAACTCCTAAGTATGGCTTACAGATTACATTTTTTCAACACATGTAAGGTTTACACATTCACATCTCTTAATAGGATGAGTGTTGCTGAAGTATCAGCTGGGAAGCATCAAACAAGTCAATATTGTTTTTTTGGATTGGTGAGGTATTGCATTGTGTTTCATTTCAGCAAGTGAGATTCCTCTATACTCTAATTAAACAAAGTGAAGGCAGGAACGTCAGCTGTATTAAACATTCATGCACGTTAATACAGCCATTTGTTTTGGTCCTCTCCTCTCAATGTGTTTTTAAACAAACATTTTAGGTAGTGACTGAAAACTTTTTTTTTCCTTGGTACATGATTGCAATAAATGTCCCAAGTGTGTGCTTGTACTTGTTCCAGAAGTGAGTAACGTTAACGCTTGAAGGAGGCTGCCATCACAAACTAAGAAGAATTTCAGATATTACTATTAGATGAAGCCACATTAAATGTAATTTTCATTAGTTTTATGAAGTACTTACACATATTCCAATTAAACACATTAAAACAAAATCTCCAAAGGTATTAACTATGAAAACATTCTTTTCTGTTGCTAGTTATGAAGCTCAAGAGATTGCCAGTGAATTTCTGAATGTTTGATTCCATCACATCTCATGTCTCAATCACACAAACAAGGAAGCACTTTATAAATGTAAGAACAAATGTGGCATGCCAGATTGATAGCAACAAAAAGGAACACTACAGTGAGAGTGAATTATGAGCAAAAGAAATTGAAGTATTCCATACAGCAAAACATTGAACCATTGCACCCTTCCTCTTCTGATAGTGATCTATAGAAGATGTGCTTATGATGAAAGTTTTATCACGCCTGAAAACAGCTTTACAGTTGAGCAAATAATCCATTGTGATATTAGCCAGAGTAATATTGAATTCTGTTTAATGCGTTTAAAGGCCAAAAGCTCTGTTTAGCTTATCTAAGTAGCAGTTTTGCACTCTTCATTTTCAACAAGTGGTTAGATGACAGCAGTTGGGAACTTATATCTCCTTATTTTTTATGAATAGCTGTTGCTGAGTAACAGAAGGGTAAAGTAATGTGCCACACACAAGCCAAAAATCTGCTTTTTTCACTTGACTCTGGAGAGCTCTTGATGATCAAGAGGTCAGCATTAATGTGACCCAATTCAGGTTTGTATACTTGTGGTCACTTTTTGTACTAAAACAAAAACAAGGGTCAGAAAGGTATTGTCAAACTAGAACTGTTGTGACCTGTAAGTGTGAAGTTTGAAATATGTTCAGTCATTATATGCAAATTTAATAGAGCATGCACTACACTGATGATATTTGCCAACTGAATAAAAAAAAATTGTTTTTATAATAGGAATCTGAGATTAAACTGGTGAAGTTTCTTCCGGAATTGCTTGCCCTACAGAAGGAGTTGGTGAAAAAGTTCCAGAATGTGACAGATATCAACAACTGTACAATTGCACAATTCATTAAAAGTGACTCAGCAGGTAAAATGTTAATTATTCACCTATTGTTTTAGAAGATTAAAATTAAATTGCTACTTAATATGTTTCTAAAAGTATTGTAAATTTATCAACTTCAATATTATTTATAAATATACTGTGACTTCTTGCTGGAGACTACAGTTGTAAGAATATCATTCTATTAGCAATTTAATTACTCTTTGTTATATCTTGCTTCATTGCTTTTATGTGTTTTTTTTTTTTTTTTTTGTTTTTTTTGTTTTTTTTTTGATGGCCCTTGCAGTTCCAAACATAACCACAGATGGCAAATCGCTGTGAGGAATCATATCCAATGTTTATTTTAAGTGGTTGATTCCCCCCTCCCCCCACCTTCCTATACTACAGGAACTTATTCCTACCACAGACTATGTTGTACAACATGTTAATGTATCACTATTAAAGTATTTGAGAGGTCAAGTTTCCATGTGGACATAACATTTTCAAACAAGAACTGATACATTTTATGTGTTTATCTTGTATCTTCTTGTTTAGTTTTCTGTTATCTTTGTTTTAAAATAAGAAAAATCCCCAAGTGCAGTACTTATTGTTATCATTACATTAATGGGATTTCAAAATCATGAATACATTTAGCATATTTTTGTGGCAGTTGAACATGTACAGAATTAATCTTCTTCAGAATGGGTTTTTTTTTTTTTTGTAAAAAAGAAAAAGTTATTTGTGTTTCTTTTTATATTTAGAATCAACACGAGACTTGTACAAGAGAAGAATACAGAACTTTCTGACAGTATGGAATCAGCTGAGAACCTCTTTGGCTACTAATGGTAAGTATTCAGATTTCTGTTTTTAACTATTGAATTCAAGCTTTTAATAAAAAAAGACATATCTAAAAATGGCAATAGCATTTTATTAGGAACCTTATGACTAATGCAGAAAGCAATGGACATTTTTACTCACTACTGTCTCTAAAGTTTACTTCGAATGGTAAAAGAAGGAAAGAACATTCTTTGGCCAGTAGTTTTGTTTGCAGAAACACCTTGTTAATGAGAGAAATCAGAGGAGAATGTCCAAGTTTACTCAAGGTAATAGAATGGTCAGAAATGTTCATGTAACTCTGTATAACAATGTTATGCAAATGTTTGACATTAACACTAGAATCCCTGAAGCCTATGAAAAACATCGTAATCCCGGGCCACCTTAAATTCCTTCTCACCTCTTTTGTGTCTTTTGTTTTGCAAATGTGTTGATTAGCAAAAGCAGCCTGCTATCGCAGCTTGCTTCTTATTGTATTACCACAAAGGCTTTCCTTGATGTTTGTTGTCCATTTAAAGTCCAATCTGAAGCAGAAGAGGTGTCTTCAATGAAAGTGAAGCATGTTGAAGTATCAAATTTTACTATAAGTCTGTATCGCAGTGTGCTCAAATTAAAAAGTAATGTGTGTACAACACATTACCACATACAAAACAAGCTTGCAAGACTGATTTTATTTTTAGGTTTGATTTGTTGGAGAATTGATCACATTCTTTGCTTTCTTTTTTCTGATCTCTTATCCAGGATTTTTTTGCATTTATCAGCGTTGTACTGTCTGAGAACTGTGTATTGGATCAAAACCATCTGTAATATATAATTGTAATGCAAAGGGACTTAGATTGTTAAGATTTTCATAGTGTATATAACTGATAATGAAATTACTCTACTTTAGTATGTCGCATACGAACTCGCATACACACACACCCCCAGCCACACACTAGGGTCTATTTAGTATCGTCATTCCATCTAACCTGCTTATCTTTGGTCTTTGAGAGTAAACCCATTCAGACTCAAGGAGAATATGCAAACACCACTCAGGGAGGATCCATGACTCAAACCCACGTCTCCTAATTTCTCAGAATTCTACACACAACACCCCATAATGACAACATGAAAAAAGTTTACTTGAGGTTTTTGCAAATTTATTAAAAATAAAAAAAACTGAGAAATCACATGTACATAAGTATTCACAGCCTTTGCCTTGAAGCTCAAAATTGAGCTCAGGTGCATCCTGTTTCCCCTGATCATCCTTGAGATGTTTCTGCAGCTTAATTGGAGTCCACCTGTGGTAAATTCAGTTGATTGGATATGATTTGGAAAGCACACACCTGTCTATATAAGATCCCACAGTTGACAGTTCATGTCAGAGTACAAACCAAGCATGAAGTCAAAGGAATTGCCTGTAGACCTCCGAGACAGGATTGTCTCGAGGCACAAATCTGGGGAAGGTTACAGAAAAATTTCTGCTGCTTTGAAGGTCCCAATGAGCACAGTGGCCTCCACCATCCGTAAGTAGAAGAAGTTCAAAACCACCAGAACTCTTCCTAGAGCTGGCCGGCTATCTAAACTGAGCGATCAGGGGAGAAGGGCCTTAGTCAGGGAGGTAACCAAGAACCGATGGTCACTCTGTCAGAGCTCCAGAGGTCCTCTGTGGAGATGGGAGAACCTTCCAGAAGGACAACCATCTCTATAGCAATCCACCAATCAGGCCTGTATGATAGAGTGGCCAGACGGAAGCTACTCCTTAGTAAAAGGCACAGGAGTTTGCCAAAAGGTACCTGAAGGACTCTCAGACCATGAGAAACAAAATTCTCTGGTCTGATGAGAGAAAGATTGAACTCATTGGTGTGAATGCCAGGTGTCACGTTTGGAGGAAACCAGGCACCGCTCATCACCAGGCCAATACCATCCCTACAGTGAAGCATGGTGGTGGCAGCATCATGCTGTGGGGATGTTTTTCAGTGGCAGGAACTGGGAGACTAGTCATGATAAAGGGAAAGATGATTGCAGCAATGTACAGAGACATCCTAAATGAAAACCTGCTCCAGAGTGCTCTTGACCTCAGACTGGGGCAACGGTTCATCTTTCAGTAGGACAGCGACCCTAAGCACACAGCCAAGATATCAAAGGAGTGGCTTCAGGGCAACTCAGTGAATGTCCTTGAGTGGAGCAGCCAGAGCCCAGACTTGAATCCGATTGAACATCTCTGGAGAGATCTTAAAAATGGCTGTGCACCGACATTTCCCATCCAACCTGATGGAGCTTGAGAGGTGCTGCAAAGAGGAATAGGCGAAACTGGCCAAGGATAGGTGTGCCAAGCTTGTGGCATCATATTCAAAAAGACTTGAGGCTGTAATTGCTGCCAAAGGTGCATCGACAAAGTATTAAGCAAAGGCTGTGAACACTTATGTACATGTGATTTCTCAGTTTTTTTATTTTGAATAAATTTGCAAAATCCTCAAGTAAACTTTTTTCACATTATCATTATGGGGTGTTGTGTGTAGAATTCTGAGGAAAAAATTGAATTTAATCCATTTTGGTATAAGGCTGTAACATAACAAAATGTGGAAAAAGTGATGTGCTGTGAATACTTTCCAGATGCACTGTATGTATAAAATATGTATATACAGTTGGATGCAAAAGTTTGGGCAACCTTGTACATAGTCATTATTTTCCTGTATAAATCGTTGGTTGTTACGATAAAAAATGTCAGTTAAATATATCTTATAGGAGACACACACAGTGATATTTGAGAAGTGAAATGAAGTTTATTGGATTTACAGAAAGTGCAATAATTGTTCAAACAAAATCAGGCAGGTGCATACATTTGGGCACCACAAAAAAAAAATGAAATCAATATTTAGTAGATCTGCCTTTTGCAGAAATTACAGCCTCTAAACGCTTCCTGTAGGTTCCAATGAGAGTCTGGATTGTGGTTGAAGGTATTTTGGACCATTCCTCTTTACAAAACATCTCTAGTTCATTCAGGTTTGATGGCTTCCGAGCATGGACAGCTCTCTTTAACTCACACCACAGATTTTCAATTATATTCAGGTCTGGGGACTGAGATGGCCATTCCAGAACGTTGTACTTGTTCCTCTGCATGAATGCCTTAGTGGATTTTGAGCAGTGTTTCGGGTCGTTGTCTTGTTGAAAGATCCAGCCCCGGCGCAGCTTCAGCTTTGTCACTGATTCCTGGACATTGGTCTCCAGAATCTGCTGATACTGAGTGGAATCCATGCGTCCCTCAACTTTGACAAGATTCCCAGTCCCTACACTGGCCACACAGCATGATGGAACCACCACCACCATATTTTACTGTAGGTAGCAGGTGTTTTTCTTGGAATGCTGTGTTCTTTTACCTCCATGCATAACGCCCCTTGTTATGCCCAAATAACCCAATTTTAGTTTCATCAGTCTACAGCACCTTATTCCAAAATGAAGCTGGCTTGTCCAAATGTGCTTGAGCATACCTCAAGCAGCTCTGTTTGTGCTGTGGGCGGAGAAAAGGCTTCCTCTGCATCACTCTCGCATACAGCATCTCCTCGTGTAAAGTGCGCCGAATGGTTGAACGATGCACAGTGACTCCATCTGCTGCAAGATGATGTTGTAGGTCTTTGGTGCTGGTCTGTGGGTTGACTCTGACTGTTCTCACCATTCGTCGCTTCTGTCTATCCAAAATCTTTCTTGGTCTGCCACTTCGAGCCTTAACTTGAACTGAGCCTGTGGTCTTCCATTTCCTCAATATGTTCCTAACTGTGGAAACAGACAGCTTAAATCTCTGGGACAGCTTTCTGTATCATTCCCCTAAACCATGATGGTGAACAATCTTTGTCTTCAGGTCATTTGAGACTTGTTTTGTGACCCCCATGTTGCTACTCTTCAGAGAAAATTAAAGGAGGAGGGAAACTTACAATTGACCCCCTTAAATACTCTTTCTCATTATAGGATTCACCTGTGTATGTAGGTCAGGGGTCACTGAGCTTACCAAGCCAATATGAGTTCCAATAATTAGTTCTAAAAGTTTTGGAATCAATAAAATGACAACGGTGCCCAAATTTATGCACCTGCCTGATTTTGTTTGAACAATTATTGCACACTTTCTGTAAATCCAATAAACTTCATTTCACTTCTCAAATATCACTGTGTGTGTCTCCTATATGATATATTTAACTGACATTTTTTATCGTAACAACCAACGAGTTATACAGGAAAATAATGACTATTAACAAGGTTGCCCAAACTTTTGCATCCAACTGTAGTAGAATGGGTGTAAAAGAACGAGCAGTGCCCCTTTGTACCTTTAATGCATGTAAGAAAAATAAATAAAATCTCTTGTGATTACTGAAATTCATTAGTTAATTATATCTAAGCAGTCTAGCAAAAACAGAAATAATAAAAACATTGCCAGTACCCAATAAATATGGTATTTGGGGCCCAAATTGATACTTTGCAGCATGGGATTCCATGTGAGTGCTGCTGGCATAAGCAGGCAGTGAAGCAATGAATTAATAGCATATGAGACTAAAGTAAACTCGTAAAAAAGATGACATTTACTTTTAACATTTACTTTCCTTTTTCTTAACATTTGATCAGCCATTGAAGATGTAGAAGTTGCAAAAATCAGCATCTCCAAAATTAAAGCAGTATTTTAAAAATAGTTATTATTAAGCTGTTATAATTAAAAAAAGAGAAACTGAAATGCAGCAGTTTTTATTGAGAAAGAAATCTTGTTTTTGCATACATAAAATATTTCAGGGTTTAAGAGTGAAACTGAATTGAATTTGAGCATGAAGTATAATTTAAGTCACAAAACATGTTGTGAAGGGATGAATTTATAAACCAAAAAAAATCGCTTTTACTTATCAAGGTACAAATTAAATATTAATAATGATCGAACATGGGAAGCTTCATTTTCATACAATCTTGCAAAACTGACACTAAATTTTTTTTGCCACTGTGAAACACAAAAGTTGCTAAAGAGATTTTTCTGGAGGATGTAAATATTTTTTGAGAATGAATGAAAGGACAATTTTCAAAAATACACAGTATACATTTTAGTCCTGTAGGAAATGTGCACTTTTCACCATCATGTTCATTCTTCATCTGGTCTCATGATTACGCTTAATAAGCCATAGTGGAAGCAAATATAAATGTGTGTTAACTGAAGCCATGGCTAAAAAAAAAAAATAGGCTCTGCATACTTCTTTGTTTGGTATATATTAATTGCAAATAACTGATGAAAATTCAACACATGATTGCCTTATCCCTCCCTATTTTTTATGATACCTGTATTACATACATAACTTTCATGAAAAATAGCATAGCACCAGGGCACAAAGGAAGACTGCAAATCATCAGAGTAAGCTTATGGTCCTAAAGGTAAAATAAGGATGTTAATATTACATTTCTGTCTGTTATTTAGTTCTTGAGTCTATCCTACATTCAGTTAAGTGGGTTAGAAGTAAAGTTTTCAAAGGTTGAACTCCTAGATGAGTTCCAACAAAACAACACTTTGATGTTGAAACAGGCAACAACATTAATTGCATTAGATGGTCTTGTTTTATCATCTTCTTTAAAAAATGTATGTAGATATTAGTCCAAGTGTACTATTTATTGCAGTTAACTTAACACTAGAATTACCAGAGCCTACGAAAAAACTCGTTAATCCGTCCCACCTTAAATCGCTTCTTAAATCCCTTCACACCTCTCCGCCAGCGTCCTTTGTCCTCTAAATGTGCTGATAAAGAGAAGCTAGAAGCAGCCAGCTATTCCATCCCCCCACCAATTTAGAACGTGCACAAACTTCTCTCAGCTCATGCCTTGATTGAGTATCTGGGAGTGAAGTGAAGTTTTAGAGTGGAAATAATAGATCGTTATTTGGAACACACGCATTTCATGTCTGTTCCGTTTCTACAGTAATCTGTGTAAACACATTGTTAAAACAGAAACGTTTTTTATATTCTAGTAGTAGATGACAAAATGTAGGCATAAACTATATAATGCATGAAGCCTGAAGTCCAAATATCAAAGAAACATTTTCACAAAAGGTACAAATATAAAACAACAATTGCGCTTTTATTCGAAAATATAACTGCAGAAACAAAAAGCCGCCTTAACATGCGACATTGACACCCGTTTATTATGACTGCCTCCGTGGCGCAATAGAATCGGCTGCCGACTGGGAATCAAAAGGTCGCGAGTTTGAAACTGCACCACTCCGTTTTGTGAAGTAAACTGCTCTTAGTCTTACTATTTTAGAATAAAAGCCTACGTTTGATTTCAGCCGGTATAATTTATGATCCTTGTAAAGGTTAGCTTTTTTTTTTTTTTTTTTTAATTCACTTTTCATTCTCTCAGTCGCGTTGAGAATCAATCCATACAACCCCATCTGACACGGCTGTTTTCACATAAAGGCGCGCTATAGCTCTGCAGTGTACTTGTGACTGCATTCTCGTACCATTGTTTGCGAAATGAAGTGTCTGCGTGCACTTTTCGTGGCATTACACGTGTATTTTTTGAGCATGTCTGTTTGAGCGTGCTCAAACACAGGAACATATGTTGGTGTAAACATATAACAAAACACTTTTATTCAAGACAACCTGTATAACCGAAGAAAAAAGAAAGCAAGTTACAGTAGGCGATTGATACGACAGCTTGCATGGTGCAATGCTAAGAAGTGCTGATTTCCATTCCGTGCTATATAAAATCATCACATTCAAATATTAACAGTTCCCACACAACCAAGGACCGTCCTTCCTACATTTACGACACATGTACTTGTTGCAGTGTACACACTTCTTTGTGCTATGGTTCCTATTACACTGAATGAGCACCTGACACTGTACTGTACTTCCCTGGGGGAAGGTCCCACATCAGAGAATTTCCAGTTCCTGCATAAATTCACACCCGATCTGACGCTGTTCGTTTTCAAATAATATTGCATTAGTGCGATGATGTTTTCACATATATTGTCTCTTTCTTTCAGGTGTGTAATAGAAACCACAGCATAGAGAGAATGTCACTTTTGCCTTATGGCATGGTGCTCCATCACATGCTGGAAAAGGCATTGTTCATCACCGAACTGTTCTTGGATGGTTAGGAGAAGTTGCTCTCGGAGGTTGTTTTAGTACTATTATTTATTCATGGCTGTGTTCTTAGGCAAAATTGTGAGTGAGCCCACTCCCTTGGCTGAGAAGCAGCCCCATACATTAGTGGTCTCAGGATGCTTTACTGTTGGCATGACACAGAACTGATGGTAGCTCTCCCCTTTTCTTCTCTGGACAATATTTATTCCAGATAACCCAAACAGTCCTCAGCAGTACAATCCCTGTACCTTTTGCATAATATCAGTCTGTCCCTGATGTTTTTCTTGGAGAGAAGTGGCTTCTTTGCGTCCCGTCTTAACACCAGGTCATCCTCCAAAAGTCTTTGCCTCACTGTGCGTGCAGATGCACTCACACCTGCCTGCTGCTATTCCTGAGCAAGTTCTGCCCTGGTGGTGCCCCAATCCCGCAGCTGAATCAACTTTAGAAGATGGTCCTGGCACTTGCTGGACTTCCTTGGCCGCCCTGAAGCCGCATTCTTAACAGCAGTGGAAATGTTTTTTTGGGATTAAGTTCATTTTCAGGGTAAAGAGGGACTTTGCAGTTAATTGCAATTCATCTAATCACTCTTCATAACATTCTGGAGTATATACAAATTGCCATCATAAAAACTAAGGCAGCTAACTTGGTAAAAATTAATATTTGTGTCATTCTCAAAACTTTTGGCCACGACTGTACAGTTGGTGATTTTGGCAATATATGCACAGTGCTGACCGATTCAAGGTGACGGAGGCAGGGGACTTTGTCATTTGGTGGAAAGCGTTGAGCAAGCCCATCACATTAACAGATGAGGCACACAACCGATCTGAAATCACAGTCTAACTGTCACATCTATGGGACATGAGAAAAAAACTAAGTGCACAGAGAAAAATTCTTGCAGACACAGGGAGAATGTGGAATTTGCACATTGATAAGGCAGCAGTACCAACCACTGTATCACCGTTGTGCTTCAATGAAAATTGTTTTTGTGAATTTAAATTTTTAAACTTGTTTTGTGATGATAATGTATCCTGTTTATTTAAGACTAGCAAAATACCCGCGCTTCACAGTGGCGAAGTACTGTCTTAAAATTTTTATTAAGAAGAAAATTAAACCTTTTTAAACTGAAGAGAAATATACAAATAATTATTTGTTAAGGATCTCTTTGTATACCACATTTTGAGTTCGGCCCTCCGGTTGTAATATGACCAAGCTGTGCGCTGAGCTTACTGTTGAGCATGCAACGTACAGTTGGCCATGTGAACAGTAATCTTGTTTCAAATCTCACAGCTTGGATTGCTGCTGTCATAATCGGTTTGAGTTTCATGGTTTGTTTCAATTACGACAGTATTTGTAGGACTTGTGTTGAAGAGACATTCGGCATCTGTCAAGCGTTGTAAGTATACAACCAGTTTCATTGATAACTTCACATCCAGCTTTTGAGAGTTTAAACATTTCTAAACATCAAAGTGTCCACTACTGAAATCGTCACCTGTGAGTCTAAAATGTTTAAGAGGCACTGGCAGTTGTCGAAAGGTGTAAAATATTTGGCCATTTCGGTACACTTGAAAGCGACAACCGAACAATTTTTGTAAGTAAGCTGTAAGGAATGAGCCTGCCAAATTTCAGCCTTCTACCTACACGGGAAGTTGGAGAATTAGTGACGTTGGAAAGTTCAATATGGCGGCCGACAGTGGCGTCATACCATTGAAATAAGTACGTACATCGGTTTCGGTTAGCGCAGGGAAGCCGCCTACCAAATTTTGTGAAGATGGGGCCGTAAATAAGAAAGTTCAACATGGCGGATGTTGTCGACCGTTATGACCGTTACGTGTAGAATTTCAAAATGAAACCTGCTTAACTTTTGTAAGTAAGCTGTAAGGAATAAGCCTGCCAAATTTCAGCCTTCTACCTACACGGGAAGTTGGAGAATTAGTGAGGGAGTGAGTGAGTGAGTCAGTGAGGGCTTTGCCTTTTATTCGTATAGATACATTTTATTGATATTATGTTTTTCATTGTTGGTGATAACGATTTTGCTAGATTTGCTCCAGTTTAAAAGACTAATTTTATTTTATTAAAAAATACGCAATTGAATATGTGTTATATTAAAGCCATTAAAATGCAAAAGAGGTAATTTTTTTCAATGATGTAATAATGCTGTTTGAATGATTCTGATGGTGGTTAGCATAAAATGGAAATTCCAGGCCTTGCTCAGTAAAACACCTTTAATGCTGTCAACAAAAAAGAACTTATTTGAACAGCACATTTCTTGGGGCTTTGTGTGCCACTGTCATTTTATTTAGCATTATAGCATATCATAACCTCACATTCTTTGTAAAACAATATATCAACATATTTTGTTTTTCATTTAATCTTCAATGATCTCTTTATTTTTGTTTTCTATAGGTGAAATTAAAATCCCAGAAGAGTACTGTAATGAAGACTTGAACTTGGAAAGTGATTTTCAGGTGCTGCTGCCAAAGCGTCAAGGCCGGGGTCTATGCTCCACAGCCTTAGCGAGCTACCTCATTGCTGTTCACAATGAACAGGTCTACAGTGTAGAAAAGTTCATTGGAGAAACACAAAAGTTAGTATTGACTTATTTCACAAACTAAAATATAAGACTCTTCTGTTTGTTAGGTGAACAGTGGTTGGGTGCTTTTATTAAGTAGCTGTACACTTGGTATACCAAGTATCAGAATCTTTTCTTATTTCATTTTACCACTAGTGCCAGAAACTAGGTTGAACTAAGAAACGTGTTTCAGCTTCTGGAACTAACCATGAAAATGGCAGTTACGTTTGTTTATAACCCATTTGTGAAACCCATGCCAACTTAGCAGTGCCTCAGTCCAAAGCAAATATTGGCATATTGGTGAATAATAAAAAGGCTGTCAAAAATGACAATCTTGTGCAAAAATTCAAGTGAGATTATAACAAGCACAAAAAGAACTATCAGCAATATTGCAGTTTCCAATTTGTGATAAGGACGCACTCTCCATAACTTAGATTTGGTGTAGTATACAAGTAACATCTGCTTTATTGTTTCTGTTTGTAATTAAAAAAGCTGGAACCAAAATATCAGCCACATTCTAGCACCTGTTAATAGTAGCAAAACTGCATTATAGTTATCCTTATATTCTTAACACTAGAATTCCTGAAGCCTACGAAAAAACTTGTAATCCTGGCCCACCTTAAATCTCTTCACACCTCTCCATCATTGTCTTTTGTTTTGTAAATGCGTCGATCAGCACAAGTAGCAAGCAGCCTGCTGTCCCATCCTCCACCTTGACGGAGCTCATTTCAGGCAAAAAAGTTCTCCCAACTCAAACCAAGGCTCCTTATCTGCATGTGATGTGCCAGGAGTTGTATACTATAAATAATAACAGTATATTGTTATTTGGAACACATGCATTTCATGTGTGTTCCATGTGTACAAAGATCTGGGTATGTGTAGAATGAAAGGAAATGCGAGAAATGTAAGAAATGCTGAACACATACCTATAGCAGAAACTTTTTTCATGTTATACTAATAATGATGAGAAGTGTATAATGTGTGAAGACTTTAGTCCAAATATCAAATAAACAAATGCACTTTAATTCAAGAATATAACCAAAGGGGAAAAAAGCATTTGATTTGCATGTGGCTGTCAATTATTTAAAAACTCAACCTCAAATGTCAATTGACAGGACGTTTGTATGTATTTTTGAGTGGTGCAGAGGTAAGAACTGCTGCCTTATAATCCAAAGGTCCCAGGTTCGAAACTGGTTGCTCCATGTTTTGAGTAGTGAGCTGCTATTATTATTATTATTTCTACAATATAATAAAAACATACATTTGATTTGAGTCTGTAACACCCGGTGTAAATTTTGGCTACTTGTAAAAGTTAGCACTTGTTTTCCTATTGAAGTAGACCCCCGCGAAGTTGCGGTTCAGAGTTCGCGACCTCAGTCATTTGCAGATTTTTCCTTAGAACCTAACTAATAATTGTTAGCGGAAACCGCAGATATCCTCCGCAATTTTTGTGGCTTTTTTTGTGGCAATACTGTACTATAGAGAGAACAGGAAGCAGCTGTAGAGAAAACCTCGACTTGGGATGGTAAAAGTAGCCAATAGAATTTGAAACTGCAACTCCCAGCAGTCCCTGCAGTGGCTCTGATTGGTCTTCTGCTGAGGGTGCTGGGGCTGTTGAGGTCAAAGGATGTCAGCGCAGCTTTTAAAAAGGGGGCTGGTGACCAAAAGCAAAAAAAAAAAAAAAGTTTTTGTAATTTGTGTTTCAAATTCCTGACTGTCTCCCTTCTGTTGGGTTACCTGTACTTGTTCATTTTGTCCTGGATTGTTTCGTGCGTCTGGATTTTGTGCCATCTGCCTGTGTACATGAGGACTGTTAGTGGATTCATGGCCATCCTGCAAAGAAAGGAGCGCTCCTGAACCTGTCCACCCATCTTCACCATTTCAGAAACTACCGATAGGACTAGCTATACATTCCCATTTAATGTGCGAATCTCTGGACTATCTATTTTCATCATTACATTTCATCCATTGGTGTTTTTCATGAACTTTTTCATGATTTACTATGTGTGTTTTGTTTGTGCTTTGTTGTATTTAATGTGTAATTGCCGTTAGGGGAACAGGGGTGGTAACGTTGTTTTCTTATTTCATTTGTTTTCATTACATTCTTTATTTGCTGTTTGATTAACGGTTTGCTTTGTTTTTGTCTCTGCTTGTGAGTGCGCGCGGGTCGGAATCTCCACCATAAAAATAAATAAATCACCATCTTCTTGATTGAGGCTTTGCGCGACGCCACGCTTACTTAAAAGCCTGAACAGTGCATGTCCTTTTTGGCTCTCCTCCCCAGACATTCTCTTCTCCTGTTGAGGATTGTGCTCCCCTACGATGTTTGTCTATTGTTTAATCGATAACTAACTGCATACTGAGCTCCTTTTACTTCTGAAAGAGACATGTTTGTTTGAAACATTTGAATAAAGTTCCTGTCTCTACAATATCCTGTGTTTCTGTGCAATTCTGTGCCCCAAGCGTTGCACTTTGTACATATTGTTCCAGTAGTTTTTAAAATAGTTTTTACAGTTCATTAGCAGTGTGTAAAATGATTAGTGTTGTAGTAATTGTGATGCTCTTTGCATGAAAAAAGTGTTCCATTAAAATTTCCACTTTTTCTTTGTTAATTGTGACGTTTACTTAAAGTGCAGCAAAAAAGTATTTGCCGTCCAGGGATGCATTAACCCCAAGTATGTGGCAGTTTAAGGGTTAAAGCCCCACGATGCTGCTGAAACGAGCTGCACTGTCTAAGGCTTCTGGCAGTGAAAACACGCTTGCATGAATTACAGTACATATAGCGGCAGCATTGGTATTTTACATTCTAGCACTGCGGGAGACATTGCAGTACAGTATACAGGTTTACCTTTACATTCTTTATTTTTAGGTACTGTATTAAGCTGAGTTTGAAATTAAATTAAAGTGTTTTGGGGGCATATTTAGAGTTTAAACTATGAAAATAGGCATTTTTTTAACCACTTCCAAAATCTGCGGTTTTTCACAATTCGCGTGTGCTCTCGGAATGCAACCCCCGCAAATTTTGGGGGTGTACTGTATTCAGTTTTACTCTGTCAGTGATGTTCACATGTTACAACAAACTTGCCTTTCCCTCTCTGAGTTGTTGGCATTTATCTCCATTCTTTTCACAAGAGCAACAGTGTGGCCGACGCCTGCTCAAAACTTTTTTTTTGTACCAGCAATCAAAGCACGGCACTGTCAGATCTAAACTCTAGAGTGGCAAATTGCTCGCGTACTGAAGTGACTTTAGCTGCAGATGGAAGTCCCATTTTACTTATGGTGCCAAGCAGAGTTTAGTTTTGTTGCAGCAGTCTATTAGCCAGCGAAAGTGGTGTGACAAAGCTGTCTGTTGCTACGGTCCTGCCTTTGTCCAGTCTGATAGCGGTCACGGGACATCATATCTTTGATCGCTAGCACAACAAATAGTTCCGAGCAGGCATTAGCCACAGCGCTGCTCTTGTGAAAGGAATGGAGATAAATGCCATCAACTCAGAGAGGGAGAGGCAAGTTTGTTGTACCTTGTGAACGTCACTGAGAGAATTAAATTGAATAATAAAAAAACAAGTGCTAACTTTTACAAGTAGCCAAAATTTACACTGGGTGTTACAGACTCAATTCAAAAATATGTTTTTTTTATTATATTTTAGAATTAATAAGAATAATAATAACAGCTCACTACTCAAAATGTGGAGAGCCTAGTCTCGAACCTGGGACCTTCAGGTTATAAGGCAGCAGTTCTTACTTTTGCACCATTCAAGAATACATGTAAACTCCCTGTCAATTGACATTTGAGCTAGTGTTTTTAACTCATTGATAGCCACATGTAAATTGAATGTTTTTTTTCTTTGGTTATATTCTTGAATAAAAGCACACATGTTTATTTGATATTTGGACTAAAGTCTTCACACATTATACACTTCTTGCATTTCTCGCACTTCCTTTCTTCTTACACTTAGCCAGATCTTTGTAGACACATAACAAACATGAAATTCATGTATTCCAAATAACGATATACTGTATTATTTAAACTATACAACTCCAGGGACATCACACGCAGATAAGGAGCCTTGGCTTGAGCTGGGAGCTTTTTGCCCGATTTGAGCTCTGTCAAGGCTGGGGATGGGACAGCAAGCTGCTTGCTGCTTGTGCTGATCAACGCATTTACAACACAAAAGACGCTGATGGAGAGGTGCGAAGGGATTTAAAGTGGGCCAGGATTACAAGTTTTTTTTTGTAGGCTTCAGGAATTCTAGTGTTAAGTGGTTTTAGACAAAAAAGAGCCAGCAAATCTTTGGCTCCTAGGTTGTTTACTGGACCTTTTTATATTCTAAAAGAGTTGTATGTAAGCTATTATGTGAAAGAGAATAAAACAGCTTACTTAAATGACCTGCATTAAAGGAACTAATTTACATTTCAAATGTATTTACAGATACTCCATAAATCCATCTGATGTGACTGACATTCATGTGATCAGATATGAGGTGGAAAGAGACTTGATCCCTCTGATTCTATCAAACTGTCAATACACTATGGAAAGTGGACAGGAAACTCTGCCAGAATATGATTTGCCAAAGATTGAACAGCATTTGATACATAGGTTTCTCATGGGCAAACCTTTCATTACCCTAGCTGTAAGTTTTTTTTTTTTTTTATGAATTAATAATGAAGTTTATTTTCTTGTCTTGTTTTGAATTGAATTCTTACATCCTGCTCTAGAGGCAGTGTGTTATGTGCCTGTGCTATTATGTGCTTGTGGTTAACTAGTGTTGATTCAGAATAGCCGTTTGACTTGTAGTTATGTATACCCCAGTCTAGGCTCTGAGTCAGCAACATTAAACCATTGATGTATAAGTAAAATATGGGAAATTTGGAGACTCAAATCTTATAGTCTGTTTTTTTTGTTTAGGTACTTCTGCATCATTTGTCTTGAGTTTTTGGATGACTTTAGTTTATTCTGTATGTTGTCTGATTTCAGGGAATACCAACATTGGTCAACAGATATGACAAAAAATATGAAAATTTATTTAAAGATATTAAGGGCAAACTTCCTCAGGTAAGAGTTTCCTTTAGTTACATATTGAAAGGTGGCAAAAAGTTTTCTTCTCAGATCATTGATAACCAATTGTATTGTGCCTTGTTCTTGGACTACTCTTCTTTATCTCCATTAACCAAAGATTAACTCTTCACATAGTCATATTCCACAGTTTATGCCACATGCCCAAACCCCCACTTAACTAATTAATCTTACTCAATAAGTCTTCACTTGATCATTCTTGAATAAATCAATTATGCTTATACTGTCTTCATCACATATACATCATTCTAACTCCTAGTATATAATTGACTCCAGCCTATTGAATAAATGCTGTCTTTCCTGTGCCATGGTGATTACTTTAGACATGAAACTAAGGATGCAACTCTCTAAACCTGGTTCTTAATACGTCGCTGTAGAGGACAATTGCCATCTACATTCACCTAAGCTATAAAACCTCCTAGTGTTCATCAGAATTGACTCCTATTGCTGATGCTGGGGACCAGAAGGAAAATAGAAAGGAGCGGACATTGTCATACATCTCAAACTAGGATGAACTGGAGAGTCTCCCTTGAAACTTAATACTGCATATACTGTATTTAAATAATTTTTATCTTTCCTGGTCTCCCCAGTTGCTTTCTGTAGCATGCTTTCTTTCACCTTTACTGCCAATGCTTCAGACTTAATCATGTGGATAAGAACTAAATTCTAATCTGGAATAAGCACATTGCTATTTTCAGTTTCTTGATTCCTTCTTTGTCTTACAATAAAGTTGCACAAGTCTTTTGTCCACTCAACTCCATGGACCTTGGTCTCTTTCAGGATTACTTGCATGACTTCAGCTATCCCCATATCTTTGCATCTTCAATGCTTTTGCAACTCACACTTAGGAGAAACTGCAGTTAGGTCCTTCCATATTCTAATATCAAATTCTGTTTTTTTTTTCTTTTTTTATATAAAGTGTCCTTAATCGCTAAACCTTTTATGAGTTCTCTTTGGAAGTTATCAGATGGTTTTCCCATTAGTTTCTTTCCTTTAGGAAACGGCTATTCAGCTTTCTCCCTGTAAGCAAAATATAGCCATCATGTAGTCCATAATTCTCCTGTTTGCTGTATTACTAAAGCAAATACCATTAAAATAAAAAGTGAAATTTTGTTTGAAGATGAAAATTTCTTTCTTTAAACTACTTTCACTTTTCTGCTAAATCCATTCAATCCCTATGTTATTTGAGCACCACAAAGACCATACGCCCTTCCATACACTGGAATTAGGTGTGCAAAATGCTGTGAACACTGACTTTAACCTTTTATGCTTTGTTTTCACTTTAAGTTCACTCACATAGAATAAATCCAATGTCAATACTTTACTTAAAGGAGATGAGAATTGGTTTAGAACAGAACTCTCTATTGTAAGTTACACACAAGCTACACACAAGCACCAATGGTGAATAGCTCCCCAAGCAGCTAAGATATTAAAAACATAACATTTTGTTGCCCCATTTTTTTTTTTTTTTTTTTTTTTAGACTTCCCTTCCAAATTTGATCATTACCACTCTAAGTGGAGAGTTTCAGTCATACAATGATGTTTGTGATGCACTATCAGTTGTTGAAGTGGCACTGGGATTCTTGGCTATGACTGGTGGCGAGCCAGATATGCCACTGGTGAGGTATGTTGAAGACATCCTGCAAATGAGAGATCAGATAGCCGCTTGTATTCTAAAGGTAAGGATTAAACCACAGTATATTCAAATAATTTTGTGTAAATAAGATTTTTACAATATAGTTCCTCAGTCTTTTTACTGGTTAAAAAGACTGTCGGCTACAATGTGTCACAGTGTGTTATAAAAGTTACTTAAAATATTATAATCAGATAAAAGCTTTTGAACTCCCTATGCATTTTCCTTATAGTTGGTGACTTCATTAACTTTTTTTCTCTATTTAGGCATTAAGCAGGTGTTACTTGAAACATGTAATAGCACTGTGGCAGCTTTTAACAACTAGAAAGTCACAGTGGATGTTGCGACTGAAAAGGGTGAGAAACCTCATTTGAATATTTTACTAAACTTTTAAAAAATTGTCTGTGATAAAGATTCTTCTTTCGGCAGCTCCCATTAGGGGTTGCCACAGCGGATCATCTTCTTCCATATCTTTCTGTCCTCTGCATCTTGTTCTGTTACACCCAAAATCTGCATGTCCTCTCTCACCACATCCATAAACCTCCTCTTAGGCCTTCCTCTTTTCCTCTTCCCTCGCAGCTCTATCCTTAGCATCCTTCTCCCAATATACCCAGCATCTCTCCTCTGCACATGTCCAAACCAACACAATCTTGCCTCTCTGACTTTATCTCCCAACCGTCCAACTTGAGCTGACCTTCTAGTGTACTCATTTCTAATCCTATCCATCCTCGTCACATCCAGTGCAAATCTTAGCATCTTTAACTCTGCTACCTCTAGCTCTGTCTCCTGCTTTTTGGTCAGTGCCACTGTCTCCAACCCATATAACATAGCTGGTCTCACTACCGTCCTGTAGACCTTCCCTTTCACTTTTGCTGATACCCATCTGTCACAAAATACTCCTGACACTCTTCTCCACCCATTCCACCCTGCCAGCACTCCCTTCTTCACCTCTCTTCCACAATCCCCATTACGCTGTACTGTTGATCCCAAGTATTTAAACTCATCCACCTTCGCCAACTCTACTCCCTGCATCCTCACCATTCCACTGACCTCCCTCTCATTTACACACATGTATTCTGTCTTGTTCCTACTGACCTTCAGTCCTCTCCTTTCTAGAGCATATCTCCGCCTCTCCAGGGTCTCCTCAACCTGCTCCCTACTATCACTACAGATCACAATGTTATCAGCAAACATCATAGTCCACGGAGACTCCTGTCTAATCTCGTCTTTCAACCTGTCCATCACCATTGCAAATAAGAAAGGGCTCAGAGCTGATCCCTGATGTAATCCCACCTCCACGTTGAATGCATCCGTCGCTCCTGTCTCACTTCCCTCGTACATATCCTGTACAACTCTTACGTACTTCTCTGCCACTCCCGACTTTCTCTTACAATACTACAGCTCCTCTCGAGGCACCCTGTCATATGTTTTCTCCAGGTCCACAAAAACGCAATGCAACTCCTTCTGGCCTTCTCTAAACTTCTCCATCAACATCCTCAGAGCAAACATTGCATCTGTGGTGCTCTTTCTTGGCATGAAACCATACTGCTGCTCTGTAATCATCACCTCACTTCTTAACCTAGTTTCCACTACTCTTTCCCATACCTTCATGCTGTGACTCATCAATTTTATTCCCCTGTAGTTACTGCAGTCCTGCACATCCCCTTTGAAATATCGGCACCAGTACACTTCTTCTCCACTCTTCAGGCATCCTCTCACTTTTCAAGATTCCATTAAATAATCTGGTTAAAAACTCCACTCCCATCTCTCCTAAATACCTCCATGCTTCTTTAAGTATGTCATCCGGACCAACAGCCTTTCCATTTTTCATCCTCTTCATAGCTGTTCTTACTTCCTCCTTGTTAATCCGTTGCACTTCCTGATTCACTATCTCCACATCATCCAACCTCTTCTCTCTTTCGTTCTCTTCATTCATCAGCCTCTCAAAGTACTCTTTCCATCTGCTCAACACACTGTCCTTGCTTGTGAGTACATTTCCATTTTTATCCTTTATCACCCTAACCTGCCGCACATCTTTCCCAGCTCGGTCCCTCTGTCTAGCCAGTCGGTACAGGCCCTTTTCTCCCTCCTTAGTGTCCAACCTCTCGTACACCTCATCATACGCCTTTTCTTTATCCTTCGCATCTCTCTTCACCTTGCACCTTATCAACTTGTACTCTTGTCTACTTTCTGCATCTCTCTGACTATCCCACTTCTTTGCCATCCTCTTCCTCTGTATACTCTCCTGTATTTCCTCATTCCACCACCATGCTTCCTTTTCCACCTTCCTCTTTCCAGATGTCACGCCAAGCACCCTTCTTGCTGTCACCCATACTACATCTGCTGTAGTTTCCCAGCTGTCTGGTAACTCTTCACTGCCACCCAGTGCCTGTCTCACCTCCTCCCTAAACTCAACCTTGCAGTCTTCCTTTTTCAACTTCCATCATTTGATCCTTGCCTCTGCCCTCACTCTCTTTCTGTTCTTAATCTCCAACGTTATCCTACAGACCACCAGCCTATGCTGCTTAACTACACTTTCCCCTTCCACTACTTTGCAATCTTCAATATCCTTCAGATCAACTCTTCTGCATAGGATGTAATCTACCTGTGTGCATCTTCCTCCACTCTTGTATGTAACCCTATTTTCCTCCCTCTTCTTAAAATATGTATACATCACAGCCATGTCCATCCTTTTGACAAAATCCTCTATCTTCTAAACTTCTTCATTCCTCTCCTTGACACCATACCTACCCATCACCTCCTCTTCTCCACTGTTCCCTTCACCAACATGCCCAATGAAATCTGCTGCAATCACCATTTTCTGTCCCTTGGGTAACACTGTTCATCACTTCATCCAACTCACTCCAAAAATCTTCTTTCTCACCCATTGCAAGCCCAACTTGCTGTGCATATGCACTAACAACATTCATCATCACACCTCCAATTTCCAGCTTCATAATGCCTGACACTCTTTTCACCTCCAAAACACTCTTGACATACTATTCCTATAGAAGAACTCCTACCCTATTTTTCCTCCCATCAACACCATGATAGAACAATTTGAATCCACCTCCAATCCACCTGGCCTTACTCCCCTTCCATTTAGTCTCTTGCACGCACAATATATCAACCTTCCTTCACTCCATCATATCTGTTAACTCTCTCCCCTTACCAGTCATACTGCCAACATTCAAAGTTCCTAACCTCAGTTCCACTCGCTTTACTTTTCCTCCTCTCCTCCTGCCTCCAGACATGTCC
>JANRMT010062848.1:16304311-16320654 GCA_026402145.1 Polypterus bichir lapradei | reverse complement strand
TCTCCTTCTTCAACCAACAGTAGCCCAATTTCCACCAGTACCCTGTTGTCTAACAGTACTGGTGGTGGTTGTTGTTAACCCGGGGCTCAACTGATCCGGTATGGAAATTTGTATTGTTGTCTGCATATTGATTTAACACTGGTTTGTGCATCCTCGTCTTTGATAAAGGTTGTACTGTGCTAAGCTGTATTAAAAATGAGATGTTCTGAAATATGGCAAAATTACAAAAAGGTTAACATTTGTAATTTTGCCATATTTCAGAACATCTAATTTTTAATACAGCCTGGCACACTACAACATACCATTCTTATGTTCATTGTGTTTGTTTTACATAGATTTAACCCCTGTTAAGGTACATACAGTGTGCTTCATGTTTTTTTTTCTTTTCTTTCAACAGGACCCTTTCATTGAGCTGAGTTCTGAGTATAAGCAGCCCCTTTCAGACAATGACCAAAGCCATCTCACTGCCTTCCTCATGCAGAGCAATGTGGATATCTTTCTTCTGGAAATAAATGAGTTTATGCTGCTAAACCTAAAAAGTGTTCGAGCCTTGGACACCTTCAAACCAACATGGGGGTAAGTGCTAGTTGGGTGGAGTGATGTTTTGTTTCTGGCTGCTTTTTTAGTAGTACTACTTTATTTGCTACTTTCTCTTTATTTAAAAATAAAGACTTGAATTAAGACATTCTCCTCCATAGTGCTTCACTTAGAATTCGGAAAAAGTATTTAATCAATTGTAATTAATGTTAATTTAAATAATTAAATTGACAAATTGATAATTTTATATTGCATGATAGAATGCCATTATTTTATCCTCTTATTACTTTAATATTCTTTACAATAAAATCTCTTTGCCTGTTTTTTTCTGTCTCATCTGGCAGCCTGAAGCACACCCTGATTCCCTACATTGAAGGAAAAGACCAAGAAGCACCACCAGAGATTGAGGATTTGCCTGAAGAAATCTTGCTGTCTCACATTGTTGAAACCTGGAAATTAGCTGTTGCCACAAAACAAGACAGCTTAGTGAATGGTGTCCTGTGACATACTACTTTTTGTTTCTATAGTTTTCAGACATGTATTAAAGGCTTGGCAGTACTAAATGAAAGCTTAAAAACTGTGTTTGTTCTTAGGTACCAGAAAGTACATAAACCATTTTCTTAATGCACTTTTAACTCAGAACAATAATTTTTTATTGTGCCTAAAAGTTACCTGCTGGATACACTTGGCTTTTCCTCAAAACAGAGTTTCCAATCAGTTCCAGAATGAGCACAGAATGCTCCTCTTTAATCAGTCCTATCTGTTCAGGTATAATTTGTAACAATTTTGAAAACTGTGTATAAGACCATAAGAATTATTGCACTTAACTTGCACTTAGTACTTGAAATTATGGTTTTGCCCTACATGTGATTCATTGTAAATGTTCACTGCATTTATTGGTTTTCATTTAATCTATAAAGCAAGTTTCCTTTGGTGTCCATTGCTTAGACATATGCAGTCACATAAGATAAGATGCAGGACCAGCAGCTTAGCAGTACCACTCATTATTTTTCTAAATTGTTATCCCTTTTGGTCCTGTGATATACAACAAACTTGGCACTTAATTACTTTTGATAAGTTTTGGGCAGCAAACCATACCCTTTTTCTTATAAGAAAGCTTATATTTTAAAATGGGAAGATAATAGCATGTGCTGCTGCTTCACTGCCAGGTGGTCCCATGTTTACAGATGCTCGCTCTTTTAAGTTGTTCTGAAGCCATACTGTATGTTAGATGGCACACGGCAAATCAGCAATAATACTTTCAAGGTGATGTCAGATTATGGATAAAGTAGCAGGCAAACCACAGTGGACCTTAGTTGTAGTTGTGCCTTCAGATCTTCCATGTGTCCTAAGACAAATTCCATCATTATGAGTTTAATGTTATATGTTTTAGTCAAAAGCACATGCTCACTGGCAATCCTTAAAGTAGTAAATGTATTATTATAATTTGATCAAAGCCGATGATGTGTATTAAATGCATATTAAATACATTCATGTTAGACAGATGGTGTCAAATGTTCAAGGAAAAATATACAAGTCTCAAAAATAAAACCACACTTCCATGCACTCCATTGCAATTGTTTAGTTTTTTTAACAGATTTTTTTTGAGAGTGCAGATTTTTTTTTTTTAAATTATATGTCACTTAATAAGATGTACTCTGTTGACTAATTTGTGCAATTTGAAAGTTTATAAAGTAAATTGTAAAAAAAAAAAAGTATTTTTTCTGTGCATGTCTTTTTTTGTATCCTTACTTAAGAACTTTGTATATTCTAGTTGTTGCCTGGTGCTTTGGTATTCAGAAAATTCTTTTATCTTGGGATGGATTTTCCATTTCCTAGCCTTGGAAAAACTCCTGCATTGCTTTCACAGTGTGTTTGGGATCATTATCTTGCTGTAGAATTAAATGCCATCCAATGAGTTTGGAGGCATGTACTGAAACTTGAGCAGGTGAGCTGTTTATATACACCTCACAATTTGTGATTACTGAGCTCAGCTCTGTGTTCTTTCTTCTTAGTGATATTCCAGACAGATGATTTAGGTACTCCTTTGGTCTCTGACTGTTTAATTCCTGTTTTTTCAGTCTCATAATGGCTTCTTTGACTTTCTTTGGTACTGCTCTTGTCCTCATGTTTTACAATGATACCTGCAGATTCCAAAGGTAGTCTGTAGGTAGAAGCAAGCATGTGCATCTTATGTCTGCATTAATAAAGCAATGTGGCACTGAGGATTCTCATGGAGCACAAACGTGAATATCAGCAGAGTTTCTTTGCAGCCTTTGGCGATTTTCACAAAGCGCTTGACTCAGTTGATCGAGCTGCCCTGTGGGACATCATGAGGGTTTGCGGGATCCACTCGAGGTTTCCGGAATATCATGTCTGGCCTGTACACTGGTACTGTGAGTGCTGTGCAGAGTGGAGGCAGGACCTCTGTGTTTTTCCAAGTTGATTCTGGGGTTCGTCAGGGGTGTGTTCTTGCTCCCACTCTGTTTAGTGCTTGTATGGACTGGGTGTTGGGCAAGGTCTTGGGGTCCAGCGGCTGTGGAGCATCTGTTGGTGAAGAAAGATTCACGGATCTTGACTTTGCTGACGATGCTGTGATCTTCGTGGAGTCAATGGAGGCTCTGATCGGGGTGCTCGAGAGACTGAGAGGAGTCTGAGTGTCTGGGCTTGTGAGTGTCCTGGATAAAAACCAAGATCCAGGCCTTTAATGACCTCTTGGGCACAGCCATCAGCAGTGTGTCTGTTTGCGGAGAGACTGTTGACCTTGTTGAGAGGTTTACTTACCTTGGCAGTGACATTCATGTCTCTGGTGACTCATCCTATGAAGTCAGTAGACGGATTGGGAGAGCATGGGAGGTCATGAGGTCGCTGGAAAGGGGTGTGTGGCGCTCCCGATATCTATGCAAAAGGACAAAGATCCAAGTCTTTCAAGTCCTGGTGCTTCCTGTCTTGCTATATGGTTGCGAGACATGGACGCTATCCAGTGACCTGAGACGAAGACTGGACTCCTTTGGCACTGTGTCTCTCCAGAAGATCCTTGGGTAACGTTGGTTTGACTTTGTGTCAAATAAGTGGTTGCTCATGGAGTCCCAAATGAGGCACATTACCCAAATTGTGAGGGAGCGTCAGTTATGTCACTACGGCCATGTGGCGCGTTTCCCTAAGGATGATCCGGCCCGTAAGATTCTCATTGTTGGGGACCCGAGTGGCTGGACCAGGTCAAGGGGTCGCCCACATAACGCCTGGCTGCAGCAGATAGAGGGTCATTTCCGGAGGGTGGGACTGGACCGTTTGTCTGCAAACTGGGATCCCCAGTTTTTAAGCCATGTAGTGGGTGCGGCAACACACTGTACCTGTGCATGCTCCCCAACTTGACTTGACTTGACAGTTCACATGGCCATGACAGCAGGTAGGTGATTCTTCTTGCTAATCATTCATTGTTAAATAAACATGCCTGTTATTTGGTGTTTATGTCTTGGTCAGTCTGTGTTGGTGCTCGTTATAGCATTATCCTTGATGATGTTGCAAAGTGGCAACAATTACATATAGCATAGCACAATATCCTACTTTGTTATGTTTTCTTCCTTCTTCTTCACCTACTGTTTCATCAGTTTCTGTATGAGAAAACTAAACATTATCATGACTGTCAGTTTGCAACAAATGGTACCATAAAGGCCTCCTATTCTTTGCTGAGAGTAGGGTTAGAATGCTTCATAACTTCTTCTCATGCCCTACTCTGAGGTCGAACATGTTCTTATTATGATCAGACATTTGGTTCAATTCCTAGGAGGCTTTATAAATGTGGGAAATGATCCCAGAGTTACACCACAATCGTCTGGTGACCATAAACTTGGCAGCTACTAATTGTAATTTCTAAAAGATTGTTGAGAGATGGCCAACTTGGATGTTTTACTCTTATTTTATGTCTAAAATTTAGATCTAGTCAATTAATGAATAAGCTTAAACTGTTGTGGCAGGTGGCCGGGACACCAACTGTATGGAAGGACTGGGGAAGAGAGCATCGACAAGCCAATACCTTCCTTAGGATGCTAGAGGGAGGCTGTGGTACTATTGATTGCTGCAGGGTATGATGGGAGTTGGGGTTTTGACAGTCCCTACAGTGGACTTTCACCACACCTGGGAGTGCTTCCAGGTAATACTGATAAGCCACCTGGAACATTTCCAGAACAAGCTTAAAAGGAGTCACCTCACTCCATTCGGGGTAACCGCCGATAAACGTAACCGAGGAAGAACTGGGCAAATGAGGACACACACAGTTGGCTAGGGGTTGGTACAAAGTACTTCGATAGATACTTTATTAATCCCAAGGGGAAATTCACATACTCCAGCAGCAGCATACTGATAAAAGTAAACAATATTAAAGAGTGATAAAAATTCAGGTAAAAACAGACAATAACTTTGTATAATGTTAATGTTTACCCCCAAAGGGTGGAATTAAACAGTCAATTGAAGTGCTTTTACCAAATCCAAACAGTGTCCAAAGTGCAGTGCAAAAAAAATCTTGAAATAAATAATCCATAAAAGTAAAGTGCCTAATGGGAGTTAAAATATTCCATAAATATATTCCAGAAAAACAAGGTTGAAATCAAGAGAAAAACCTATCCTGTGTTAAAAGCCTTCTCTCTAAAACCAACATCTCCTCGACTTACCCTCTTTCGGATTCCTCAGCACAAGGAGATGTCCACCAACTCAGGCAACCCTTAAATCAGCTCAAGTCCCTGTTGCCAGTCAGTATTCGCAGGGTGCCATACCAAGCTTTGCTCCTCACTCCCTGCACCCCACAGTCTGTCAGTCTTATGTAGGAACCTCCTGGAGCACATGGTTGCTCCTGCTTCTTAAGGGTGCTCAGCAGGAGTGGCCCCTAAGCCCTCCACTTGAGCATATGGCCAAATGCTCCGCTCATGGGGCTTACTTTCCTGTTCGCCTGCTTCCATTCTTATATCTTATTCTGCACCAGCTCCATTCTGTTTTATTCCTGCTTTTCTCTCCTTTCCTTTTGTTCCCTTTCCTTTCCTTTAACTTCTATTCCTCATTGTTCTCTTTTTCTCTTTTTCTCCATACAGGCTCTCTGTAAATGAGGCACCTGACTGACCCATTTGCATTTAGATAGATAGATAGATAGATACTTTATTAATCCCAAGGGGAAATTCACATACTCCAGCAGCAGCATACTGATAAAAAAACAATATTAAATTAAAGAGCGATAAAAATGCAGGTAAAAACAGACAATAACTTTGTATAATGTTAATGTTTACCCTTAGGGTGGAATTGAAGAGTTGCATAGTGTGGGGTCTCCTCAGTCTGTCAGTGGAGCAGGACAGTGACAGCAGTCTGTTGCTGAAGCTGCTCCTCTGTCTGGAGATGATACTGTTCAGTGGATGATTTTCCATTATTGACAGGAGCCTGCTCAGCGCCTGTTGCTCTGCCACCGGTGTCAAACTATCCAGCTCTGTGCCTACAATAGAGCCTGCCTTCCTCACCAGTTTGTGCAGACGTGAGGTGTCCCTCTTCTTTATGCTGCCTACCCAGCACACCACCGCATAGAAGATGTTAAAGGATGCCAGCCTTCTTAGGAAATATAGTCAGCTCTTGCCTCTCTTGCACAGAGCATCAGTATTGGCAGTCCATTCCAATTTATCATCCAGCTGCACTCCTAGGTACTGTATTTATAGGTTTGTACCCTCTGCACAGTCGCCTCTGATAATCATGGCGTCCAGGAGGGGACTGGGTCTCCTAAAATAAACCACCAGTTCCTTGGTTTTGCTGGTGTTCAGGTGTAACTGGTTTGAGTCACACCATTTAACAAAGTCCTTGATTAGGTTCCTATACTCCTCCTCCTGCCCACTCCCGATGCAGCCCATGATAGCAGTGTCATGAGCGAACTTTTGCACGTGGAAGGACTCCGAGTTGTACTGGAAGTCCGATGTGTATAGGCTGAACAGGACCAGAGAAAGTACAGTCCCTTGTTGCGCTCCTGTTTAGATGACCACAATGTCAGACCTGCAGTTCTTGAGACGCACATACTGAGGTCTGTCTGTAAGATAGTCTACAATCCATGCCACCAGGTATGAATCTACTCCAATCTCTGTCAGCTTGTCCCTAAGGAGCAGAGGTTGAAGGTGCTAGAGAAGTCCATAAACATAATTCTTACAGCAACTCTGCCTCTGTTCAAGTGGGAAAGGGATCTGTGTAGCATATAGATGATGGCATAGAGGGTCGAGGGCGTGGCGGACCTGTGGCCTCAGGTGGTGAAGCAGCAGCCGCTCCATGGTCTTCATCACATGGGATGTCAGAGCGACAGGCCGGAAGTCATTCAGCTCACTAGGACGTGATACCTTTGGGACTGGGGTGATGCAAGATGTTTTCCAAAGACTCGGGACTCTCCCCTGTTCCAGGCCCAGGTTGAAGATGCACTGTAGAGGACTCCCCATTTGCATATGAATGTGCAATCAGCCAAGCGCCCTAATCAACCTCAGAGTGGTGGGGACTACCAGTTATTCATTTAAAACCTCGCTTCACCACAGACATCTTCTCACAGCAGGGCTGTAAATGAATAATTGAAATTGGGGCAGTTTCTGCAGCTGAGATCACCGTAGGGGTTAAAAAGCTGTGTAAAGTTAAGGCTGTGAGAGTAGACAAGATTCAGATATGCTGAAACCACAGGATAGCAGGTGTGTTCAGTGTTTCATTGAAGGCAGAGACAGTGTCTCAAGATTGACAGACTGTGGCGTTGTTCTCAGTTTTTAAAAAGGATAACATCAGGAAGTCACATCAGCCTTCTTGCCAAAAAGGGTATAGTGACCATATATATATAGTGACACTTGGGGTCGCTGTTGCCCCGTGAAACTCACCAGACAGACGTCCAGGGCACACTTGTAAAAGCACCAAGAAGAATCTTTTAATATTTTTTTCTTCAATAAAGTGCACAAAGCACCGCACACACCACAATTCTCCAACAATAATCAATACAAATAAACAAATCCTCCACTCCCAGCAGCTCTGTCACACTCCCTTCCAACTCTGGCTCAGCTTGCTGGGATTCCCATAGTCCTTTAAGTAGTCCATGACCCAGAAGTGCTCCTGTCCTTCAGTCCATGTGATTCACTAGCACTTCTGGGTCAGTTGAAGATTTATATTTTTCTTCAGCACGGAAGTACTTCTGTTCTTCCATCCCTGTGACTTGGGAGTACTTCCAGGCTATATGGAAAATAAAAATTCCTGTGTCTCCCTGCAGCGTCACCCAAAGGCACCCAAAGCACCAAACAGGTCTGTGAAGTCAAACTCCATCTCCCATGATGCCCTGTGAGAATCCGGGGCACCTCCATGCTGCAGTAAGGACTCTATCTAGCGGCCTGTATGTGTTGGCCGGGATAAGCTACCAGTCATCTTTCACAGTTCCCCACCCTTAGCGAAGCACAGTGGGGTGCAGTGTCCAGCCCCGCGAGGGTCGTCTTCCTCAAGGAGGTGCCATTGGCTGTGGCCAGACCGTGGCTTTGCCCTGAAAAGCAGTCACAGGAGAACCGTGGGGAGACATTGTACCTATGATGTATTTTACATTCCTCCCCAATTCTCCATGGACAATTTCTCTACATATGGCCCGGCCGACGGCATTCATAGCACAGCCGCCTACCTCCCGATAGTCTCACCCTGCGAGACTGAAAACAGGATAGAAACATTGGCTCCACCCCTTTAGTAGCTAAGGATGGGCCATCAGCCGCACATAAGCTCACAGCTTCACGCTCTATATTACCAGGAGACCCCTGTTTCTCTTCCAGGATCTCCTTTTTAATCTGGGGCTTTCTCACAGTCTGGGTCTCTCTATGCATAAGAGTGAGATACTTTGCTGTTTGCATCCCTTTTGATTTATGACTGACCGGCACTGATGTCTTCAGGATCGCATCGCTCCGGGAGGCAGCACTATCCCGCTGCTCCGGCTCGTTTGATCCTTCCACCGGACACTCGTTCATTATTCCCGACTCTTTTGTAGGTTCAAGGTTACTTGGCACCCACTACTAATTAATTGCGGGCCCGTTTCACTCTGCGTCCCTCTCTCCTGTACGGAACCGGTAACACTTACCTGTACCGCTGAGTTAACCATTTCGGGAAGCTCCTGACCAAATCGCCACTGGTATTCTTCCACCCGTCTCCAAGGCACTTTGGCCGCTGCTCCCAGTTCCTCCACGATCTTCTTAATTGAAGTCTTGATCTGAAAAAAACTATGTACGGACTGGAGTAGTTTTTCCAGCTCCCACACGTCCATATTATTACTTGAATCGGCCGGAGGTAGGCTCGAGCCATCATCAGCCCTACCTTCAGGCTGTGAGCCAATGAGCACGCCTGTTTCTGGTGCATGCTCGTTTGGGTTTCGCAGGGGCGGCTGGAAATTGGAGTTCTGGAATGTAACTAAAGGCCGACTGTGATCCGCTTGTTTTAATTTAGCGTCTGATCGATCAGTCATATCCCGGACCTCCTTACCTTTATGTGGGGTGAGCAATACCTTGCTCGCCTCCCCCTTCCCCTTTGGAAAGTCCAAGTCCGTCATTTCTTGGGCAAAGTAAGACGTAGCAGAACGTGGACCTTCTCCTTCCCACAATTCCTCGGGACAGGTCACGTGTGTCATGCCGACAAACTGTAGGCGGAAGTCTTAAGTGCTCTGACGATCCTTGGCGAGCTCAGTACCGTCTTCGGGATTATCTTCTGTCTCTCGCAGTATCTCCAGATGATCTCCTTCTACGAGGTTTGAGCACAGGACAAAGTGCATTTCTTTAAAAATGTTCTCAGTTCCATCCCCAACACATACCTCATTTTGGACGCCATTATCCGGAAATTCTTCCCGATACGCGTAGCCACTCCGTGTCTCGTCTTGAACGCAGGCAATGTTGAGCGCTTGACCTCCCCTTGTGTTGTCAGTTTGCTTGCTTTTTTCTTCCCCATGACGGACCGGCGAATGGGTTTGACGGGATCCTGCATGTCGTGACGCTGTCTTGTGGGTTGTGTGCACAGAAATTTTTTCCAAACAGATGGCCAGAAAATCATGCCGACTGCGCCACTGTGACACTAGGGGTCGCTGTTGCCTCATGAAACCCACCAGACAGACACTTGTAAAAGCACCAAGAAGAATCTTTTAATATTTTTCTTCAATAAAGTGCACAAAGCACCGCACACACCACAATTCTCCAACAACAATCAATACAAATAAACAAATCCTCCACTCCCAGCAGCTGTGTCAAACTCCCTCCCAACTCCGGCTCAGCTTGCTGGGTTTCCTATAGTCCTTTAAATAGTCCATGACCCGGAAGTGCTCCTGTCCTTCAGTCCATGTGATTCACTAGCACTTCTGGGTCAGTTGAAGATTTATATTTTTCTTCAGTGCGGAAGTACTTCTGTTCTTCCGTCCTCTTGACTTGGAAGTACTTCTGGGCTATAGGGAAAATAAAAAATCCCTGTGTCTCCCTGCAGCGTCACCGGATGGCACCCACGGCACCCAACAGGGCTGTGAAGTCGAACTCCATCTCCCATGATGCCCTGCAGGAATCCGTGGCACCTCCATCCTGCAGGGAGGACTTCATCTAGTGGCCTGGATGTGTTGGTCAGAATAAGCTGCCGGCCGTCTCTCACAATATATCTATACTAATAAAAGGCAAAGCCCTCACTGACTGACTGACTCACTCACTCACTGACTCACTGACTCACTCATCACTAATTCTCCAACTTCCCGTGTAGGTAGAAGCCTGAAATTTGGCAGACTCATTCCTTACAGGTTACTTACAAAAGTTAAGCAGGTTTCATTTTGAAATTCTACGCGTAACGGTCATAATTGAATCCTACTTATGTACATATGTACGTCCATAGCCTGCAGCTCTTATGTAGTGTTCCAGGGCAGCCGAGGATGAATGATGAGGAAAGATTAAAAGAGCTGAGCCTTTTCAGTTTAAGCAAAAGAAAATTAAGAGGTGACATGATTAAAGCATTTAAAATTATTAAGGGAATTAGTACGGTGGATCGGGACTATTTTAAAATTAGTTTATCAAGAACACTGGGACACAGTTGGAAACTTGTTAAGGGTAAATTTTACACAAACATTCAGAGTTTTTTCTTTACACAGAGAACTATAGACACATGGAATAAGCTACCAAGTAACATGGTAGACAGTAAGACTTTAGGGACTTTCAACAGTAGACTCGATGTTTTTTTAGAGTTAAGTGGATAGGACTGTTGAGCTTTGTTGAGCTGAATGGCCTGTTTCTGTCTCAAATGTTGTCATTTTCTGATTTTCTCTGCAGGTTTCAATCCTTTTGCCCAAAGGAATCTCACTACAGCACATTGTTCTAAAATGGTGCAATTCCACAGCAGAGCATCATGTTCATTGCAAACGTGTTGTATTGCATCAACTTCTATCCATTGTGGTTACAGTGTAATAGTCAAGTTGCCTTTGTTTTCAGTTTACCCTCTGTGATGGATGGCCAGGCTCTTACTCGGCGAGTATGCCTTCATGATGGAAGGACCAGGGGAAGGAGCTTGCACAGGATAAGGCAGCCCCTCTGCCTTGATACAGTGCCACGGGCTTGGAGCTTGGAAGCTTAGCACTGTCGGGGGTCCGTGGTCACTGCCAGGGGGTGTATGCAGAGCTGCAGAGCCCTACTTTGTGTGGCTTTCACCACACCTGGGAGTGGTTCCAGACCTCACTAACAAGCCACCTGGAGTACTCCCAGGTGCAGCATAAAAAGAGTCACCTGCCTTTATTCAGGGAGCCAGAGTTGGAGGGAGGTGGACGAAGTTTAACAGAGGAGGAGTGGAGGCATAAAAAGAGAGCGAGAGAGAAAGAAGACAAAGTGCTGTTTTATTAGAATGTGCTTGCTGTACTCTGCTTTGGTGCAGTGTGGGAACAAAGGGAAAAAGTTTCCCCAGCAGAAGAATAAAGCCTTGTGTGTGATGCTGAACTGGTGCCTGTGCCTGTTGTGTCGGGTGTTTGGGGAGCTGGAGCATCCCCTGGTGGCCACACCTCATATATACAAGACATGTTATTACAGGTTACACTTAAAGTAAAATGCTTAACTCTGTTATGTCCTTATAAAACAGTGTTTCATTTTCTGTCTATTCAGAAACAAATGGTGGTCTGAAAGGTGGGAGACCCTCAGCTATTCTTTTTGTCAGTGAGAAGATATCAAGGTTGTGGTCACTGGATACAAATGCAACAACAGCAACAGATTCAACCACCACTGAATTTCGAGCTGTGAAAAAAAATATTTAACAAATGTCAGTATATATTGCTTTTGAATGTTTATTCATATGCTGATAAAACAGAAAAACTAGAATTTGTAAAATTAAAAGCAAAACTGATGATTTTTTTCTACTGGAAAATAATTTAAAACTATATTTAGAAGGATTTGTGTGTTACATTCTCCCTGCTAAATGACTCAAAAATCAAATGCTGTGCATACTGTATGTGTACATTAGTGACAACAGTCTATCGGTTAACTTTAGTAGTTTCCTTTAACTTTGATGTTTGATCTATTAAAGTGAATAGCCACTTTTATATTTATTTATTTATTATTTTTGCATTTTATTGATTTTATTAAAATCAAATAACATTCCATACAAGAAAGTCAAGTTTAACAATAACAAATCAACCCCCATCCCAGAAACAGAGCAAGGCAAGCAGAGTAATTCTTTAAATAAGTAAAAAATAAGTAAAGAGATAAATTAATAAAAATAAACAGAATAAGAAAGAGGGAAGAGAATCTGCTTCCTCAGTTTGAATGCTTATTCTAAAATGTTTTTGATTATACCCAGCCAGGTTTTGTACAGATCCTCTAAGTGCAAATTAGATTTTTTCCAATTTCAAATAGTATATAACATCAGTTACCCACTGACTTAGAATAGGAGAGTTAGGATTCTTCCAATTGGGCAAGACAAGTCTACATGCCAGTAGTGTAGTAAAGGCAATAACAGTTTGTCCTTCTCCACTTTAAACCCATCTGGAAGTACCCCAAGGTACATAGAACATTTTTGTGACACCAAGGCTGTCTGAAAGGCATTTAAAGATTTTGGTCCAAAATTATGTTAATTTGGTGCAGTTCCAGAACATGTGGTCCAGTGAGGCCAGAACATGATTGCAGCATTTGCAGGTTGGATCTTGCCCTGGAAACATATGGACAATTTTAAGCGAGACAGATGTACTTGATATATAATTTTCAGCTGAATAATTATATGCTTTGCGCATATGGAGTGTGAGTGAATTCTGTGCATTGCAACCTTCCACTCCTTTTCTAAGATGTTGAGTGAGAGATCCTTTTCCCACTGTACTCTTGGATCTTTGAAAGGGACAGACTTTAAAATAGTTTTATATATTACAGAGATGCTGTCCAAGTCCTCAAGATTTTAGGGGATAGAGATTTTAGAGATAACAATAGCATCATACTTACAAGATTTAATTGTAGGCAAGAAATTGTTATCTACAAAGAAATAATTAATTCTTGAGTAGCAATGATGCACAGGTGAGTAAAAGGAATATGCTCCTGAGTTTGGGTTGAGACATCTCCAGGGGTCTGATAAGTTGTGATCAGTTACAAACTGTGTAACTGTCTTTGCAGTGTTAGATGTCATCGCCCCTATGGCAGGAGACCTATCTAGGTGTGTATTTAAAAACCTATTAAAGTGCCAGCCATTATAATTTTATGAGTGTTCACATTGGGAATTGATGCAAATACGTTTTGGATGAAGTCCCTATCATCCACATTGGGTGCATAGATATTTATCAAAATCACTTTATAGTTAAATACATTACCCATGACTATCACATATCTCCCTTAAGGATCAAATTAGAGTGTTCAATGTATAAGAATTCTAGTTTTCTTTGTAAAGCTGGAATGGAATATTTGGCCAGTCCAGTCTCTGTGCAGCCGAAACTGATCCTTGCTTAATAAGTGGATCTCCTGTAAAAATACTATTTTAGCATTTAGACCTTGTGACAGATAGGGGGTGCTGTTGTCCCCTTGAACCCTCAGACCAGACGTCAGACACCAGATAAAAGTCCAAAAGTTGACTTTATTGTAATTAATAAGTGCACAAAGCACCCTACACTCCACAATACCCATACAATACTCAATCAATCCACAATAATCAATAATCCTCCTCTCCCAGACGCGTTGTCACCCTGCCACCCGACTCAGCCCAACCCTGGGATCTCCCACAGTACTTTTCATAGTCCATGACCCGGTAGTGTTTCTCTCTCTCTGTCCATGTGACAGGTAACACTTCCGAGTCAGATTAAAAACTCCTTTTTTTCAACCCGGAAGCACGTCATTTCTTCTATCCATGTGATGTACTTCTGGGTTGTAGGGAAAACATTACTTGTTCCTCCCTGCAACACCTTTTAGCAGCCCTCATGGTATCCAGCAGAGCTGTGGATAAAAACTCCATTGTCCATGATTCCCTGCTGGCATTTAGGGCACCTGCATGCTGCGGGGAGGGCTCTATTTTGTGGCCTGGGGGTATTGACCGGGATGACTGGCTGGCCATATATCACAGTACTCCCCCCTCAGCGAAAAACCATGGTTTGAAGCTTCCAGCCCCGCGAGGGTTGTCTTCCTCCAGGAGGAACTTCTGGTCGGACCTTGGCTGTTCCTTATGTAGTGTTCCCTGGAGAACCTAGGGGTAATATCATAACAGTAATCCACTTTATCCCCCGCTCTCCAGGGACAGTTTCGCCAAATGTGGCCTGGCTGTCGGCATCCATTGCACTGCTCTGTCCTCCCGGAATTCTCCCTCTGCGATGCTGGAAACACTCGGGGAAATCAGGCTGAGCCCCTTTTCGCGCTGAGGAGAGTTCCACAGCCGCCTCTGCACTCTTAACGCCCATTTCTACTTTATCAGGAGGACTCCCGTTTCTCTTTTGGGATCTCCTTTTCAATCTGGGGCTTGTCCACAGTTTGGGTCTCTCTATGAGTAAAAGAGAGCCCTTTTACTGTCTGAATCCCCTTTGATTTATAAGTGACCGGTGGCGGCATCTTTAGAACTGCATCACTCTGGGAGACAGCACTGTTCAGCTGCTTCGGCTCAATCGGTTCTTCCTCCGCCCACTTGGTCAAGGTTCCCAGTTCCTTTATTATGCTCTCAATCGCCATTAGCATCTGAAAGAAACTCCGTACGAGCTCTATTAACTGCTCGAGTTCCCGCACATCCATAAAGTTATTTAATTCGGCCTGAGGCAGGCTCAAATCATCATTTGCCTTACCTTCGGGCCGGGAGCCAACGAGCATGCCCGCTACTGGCACGTGCTCGGTTGGGTTGCGTGAAGGCTTCTGGGAATTGGAGTTCTCTTTGGCTGAGGACTGGGTCACCATTTTTGGCGGACTACGATCTGCCTTTATTAATTTGTCGGCAGACCGACCAGCCATTTCCCGGCCCTCCTTACCTTCTCACGGGGTGAGCGGTGCTTCGCTCGCCTCCCCTTTCCCCTTCGGAAAGACCAAGTCCGTCTTCTTGTGGGCAAAGTCGTCAGCAGCGGTACAGTGACCTTCTCCTTCCCAGAGTTCCCCGGGGCAGGTCACGTGTTCCTTGATGGCACCCGACATGCAGAAGTCCTCTGTTTTTCTCATCGGCTTGACCGAGAGTACACCACTGTCTTCGGGAGTTTCTCCTGCCTCCCACAGAGCCTCCGGATGATCATCTTCGAGGTATGTGCATGGAGCAAAAAGAGATATTTTAAATATATGATCAATTAGATTGCCGGCACATACCTCGTTGTGGTTATCCTCCTCCAGAGGCCTCTCCCGATCTGTGTAGCCGCTCTGTAACTCATCCTGAGTGTCGGCCATGATGAGTGGGGCTCCTCCGCTGATGCTGCCGCTCTGCTTTGCCTTCTTCTTCGATATCCAGGACTTGGTGAACGTGGGGTCAGGCAAATGTTCTGCGTGTCTGAACGCTGTGCTCTTGGGGTTCTCCGTCCACAGAATTTGTTTTTTCAGGTCCTCTGCCAAACCGACGGCCAGAGAATCCTGCCAGCTACACCACTGTGACACACAGGGGGCGCTGTCGTTTCCCCTTGAACCCTCAGACCAGACACCAGATAAAAGTCCAAAAGTTGACTTTATTGTAATTAATAAGTGCACAAAGCACCCTACACTTCACAATACTCAATAAATCCACAATAATCAATAATCCTCCTCTCACAGACGCGTTGCCACCCTGTCACCCGACTCAGCTCAACCCTGGGATCTCCCACAGTACTTTTTGTAGTCCTTGACCCGGAAGTGTTTCTCTCTCTGTCCATGTGACTGGTAACATTTCCAGGTCAGATAAAAAACTCCTTTTCTTCAACCTGGAAGCATGTCATTTCTTCTGTCCATGGGACTAAGATGTACTTAGTCCTTGTTCCTCCCTGCAGCGCCTTCTAGCGGCCCCCGTGGTATCCAGCAGGGCTGTGGATAAAAACTCCATTGTCCATGATTCCCTGCTGGCATTTGGGGCACCTCCATGCTGCGGGAAGGGCTCCATCTGGTGGCCTGGGGATGACTGGCCGGCCATATATCACAACTTGTTAGGTTAATTTATTTTTAATTCGTGATTCAGACCTTTAACATTCCAGCTCACAACGTTAACTGTTAGTAATGGTGACATTGCTTCTGAACTTTTGCTGTCATTTTGTAGTCTTAACTTAAGATAAGACAGCTTTGACCTTGATTTCCAATTTTCCCAGGAGTTATTGCCATGAAGCCTATTGTTATGTTGGCACTTACAATTATAAGGATTAAAAGGATAGATTAGAGATAGCTTGCTCTCTT
>JANRMT010062848.1:16288109-16304211 GCA_026402145.1 Polypterus bichir lapradei | reverse complement strand
CCACCTTTTCTCCCCACATGAGGCTGGACCACACTTCACATTGTCCCAGTCCTCTGTCGTACCTAGAGACAGAGCACATCCAAAACAAAATATGCCTCCAGCAGTGGCGTATAAGGATTAAAATAGAGTTATCCATTGACAATACAGTCCAAATATTATAAGCATAAAATATAATCTTAAACTGTTTTGAGAGAGTAAACCAAGGGTATGATGTTAAACAGTCTCCTTAAAAAAAAAAAAAAAAAAGAAAAATTTACACATACATACATACATATAAGCATAAACAAAAAGTGGCAGAGTAGGGAAAAGTATGTATAATTACGGTACCAGTATCATTGCAAGTGGATCAAACAGCTGGTAAGATCTTTGCCATGCCAGGACAGGATGCGATTTACGATCGTATTTTTAGCTCTTTTTCTGCTTCCTCCATAGAAGTAAAAATGTAGAGCTTTCCTTGAATGTCTGTTTTCAGTTTGGCAGGATACAAGAGGCTGTATCTAATCTTGGCTTTCTGTATGCACTGTTTAATTTTTTAAAAAGCAGCATGTTTAGCAGTAAATATGAATGTGGTTATTTTCAAATATAATCTCTTCTTTCTGTCTGAGAAGTAACATTATATGTACATTTAGACTGTAACTTTTTGAAATGTATGATTAGAGTCCTAGGTTTAGAGGTATTTGATCCCCGTACTCGGTAAACTGCTGCTATGTCGGTGTCTAATTTAAAGTCCTCTCCAGTTATTTTAGAGAATAGTTCAGCTACGAGTTTCACTGGGTTTGGACTTTCGTGATTCTCAGGGAGACCTTTTATTGTAATATTATTCCTTCTGCATCCATCTCCCAGTGCAGCAAGTCTGTCTCCAAATACTTTGCATTTGGAATTTGCAGCCATTGCTTTTCTGTCAGCGGTAGATGCCAATTGTTCAGCTATTCCAGTTGTGAACATTTGCTTGATATCTTCCAACTGAGTGCCAAGTGCTCTCAGTTTATTCTCAAACTTAGATGCATTTTCCTGAATTTGTTCCTCAGTTTTTTCTAGCATACCTTTAAAGGCTGCCTCAGAGCGATTATTTAATGTTTTTCCTGGTCTTTAATATCCTACAGCAACTTCTCATTTGTCTTGTGTATGTCCTTTATTTCTTTCCTTATATTATTTATATCATTTTTCCTTTTATCATTTATTTCCTTCCTTATATCATTTATTTCTTTCTTTATACCTTTCTTGAGCTCCTTTATGTTTTGAGCGGTGGTGGTGGCTTACACTTATTTTATATTTAAATTAATGCTATAATTGCTCCTTGAATTCATCAATGGAATATATTTGTCCCACCATGGGCTATCACATTGCTTGCGTGGTGGGGCTTGTGCACCTTAGGCTTGTTCACAGCTAGACCATCTGGAGCTCAATGCTTCTGGTAGGGTCTTCGTTGGCAAAAGGTTTGGGCAGAAAGGTCAGACAGAGAACAATTGACAGCAATGCACAAGAAAATAAATCCTGGTGGGATAATGTTACTGGGATCCAATCTTAGAATCAGGCCTGGGGAGTGGTGTGTGCAAGCAATACAAAAAGCCCAGTCTGAAACAGAGATATGGAGCCATCTTGTGGGCTCACCACCTACAACATGAAAGGTGAGGGTCAGGAGCAGTGTCAGTTTAGTGGGAAGTATAGGTAGGAAAGATGGAGTAGACCATGGCAGTGCAAACTAGCTTTAGGAACATTACGTCCCTAGCAGGTAAAATCAGCATTAGTTATGCCACTACTGCCATGTGGTGCGATTCTCTGAGGGTGGTTTGGCTCACAGGATCCTCATTGTTGAGGACCCAAGCAGCTGGACCAGGCCAAGGAGACGCCCACATAACACCTGGCTGCGGTGATAGATGGTCATTTCTTGGGGGTGGGAGTGGACCATGTTTCTGCCTAGGGGGTTGCCAACTGTGATCCCAAACTGTTTCATCATGAGGTGGGTGCTGTACCAGTTCATGCTTCCCAATCTAACTTGACCTGACCTATGTACAGTTGTGCTTGAAAGTTTGTGAACCCTTTAGAATTTTCTATATTTCTGCATAAATATGACCTAAAACATCATCAGATTTTCACTCAAGTCCTAAAAGTAGATAAAGAGAAACCAGTTAAACAAATGAGACAAAAATATTATACTTGGTAATTTACTTATTGAGGAAAATGATCGAATATTACATATTTGTGAGTGGCAGATGTATGTGAACCTCTAGGATTAGCAGTTAGTTTGAAGGTGAAATTAGAGTCGGGTGTTTTCAATCAATGGGATGACAATCAGGTGTGAGTGGGCACCCTGTGTTATTTGAAGAACAGGAATTTATCAAAGTCTGCTCTTCACAACACATGTTTGTGGGAGTGTATCATGGCTCCAACAACAGAGATTTCAGAGGACCTCAGAAAAAGAGTTGTTGATTCTTATCAGGCTGGAAAAGGTTACAAAACCATCTCTAAAGAGTTTGGACTCCACCAATCCACAGTCAGACAGATTGTGTACAAATGGAGGAAATTCAAGACCATTGTTACCCTCTCCAGGAGTGATTGACCAACAAAGATCACTTCAAGAGCAAGGCGTGTAATAGTTGGCGAGGTCACAAAGAACCCCAGGGTAACTTCTAAGCAACTGAAGGCCTCTCTCACATTGGCTAATGTTCATGTTCATGAGTCCACCATCAGGAGAACACTGAACAACAATGGTGTGCATGGCAGGGTTGCCAGGAGAAAGCCACTGCTCTCCAAGAACAACATTGCTGCTCATCTGCAGTTTGCTAAAGATCACGTGGACAAACCAGAAGGCTATTGGAAGAATGTTTTGTGGACAGATGAGACCAAAATAGAACATTTTGGTTTAAATGAAAAGCGCTATGTTTGGAGAAAGGAAAACACTGCATTCCAGCATAAGAACCTTATCCCATCTGTGAAACATGGTGGTGGTAGTATCATGGTTTGGGCCTGTTTTGCTGCATCTGGGCTAGGACAGCTTGCCTTCATTGATGGAACAATGAATTCTGAATTATATCAGAGAATTCTAAAGCAAAATGTCAGGACATCTGTCCATGAACTGAATCTCAAGAGAAGGTGGGTCATGCAGAAAGACAAAGACCCTAAGCACACAAGTCGTTCTACCAAAGAATGGTTAAAGAAGAATAAAGTTAATTTTTTGGAATGTCCAAGTCAAAGTCTTGACCTTAATCCAATCGAAATGTTGTGGAAGGACCTGAAGTGAGCAGTTAATGTGAGGAAACCCACCAACATCCCAGAGTTGAAGCTGTTCTGTACGGAGGAACGGGCTAAAATTCCTCCAAGCCGGTGTGTGGGAATGATCAAAGGTTACTGGAAACGTTTGGTTGCAGTTATTGCTGCAAAGGGGGGTCACACCAGATACTGAAAGCAAAGGTTCACATACTTTTGCTACTCACAAATATGTAATATTCGATCATTTTCCTTAATAAATAAATGACCAAGTATAATATTTTTGTCTCATTTGTTTAACTGGTTTCTCTTTATTTACTTTTAGGACTTGAGTGAAAATCTGATGATGTTTTAGGTCATATTTATGCAGAAATATAGAAAATTCTAAAGGGTTCACAAACTTTCAAGCACAACTGTATGCTTATTCTAAGATTTTTTAAATTAAATCTGCCATGTTTTTAGTTAAGTTTTTGGACAGATCCCCTAAGCAAGAATTAGATTGTTTCCAATTTCAAAATAATATGCAATATTAGTTCCTCAGTTATGCAAGGTGGGCTGGGTGTCCTCCATTTAAGCAAGATAATTCTACATGATAGTGGTGTGGTATTAAATGTAGGATCTATTTGTCCCCATCTGCTTTAAGCCCATCTTTGAATCCTCCAAATATAGCTAACAATGGGTTAGGAATGATTGTGACACCAATGCTGTCTGATAAATATTTAAAGGTTTTTTTGTCCAAAGTAATATTAATTAGACACATTCCCAAAACATTTAGCCTAATGATGCTGGAGCTAGATGGCAACGCTTACAGGTCAGATCTTGCCTTGGGTACAGTTTGGACAGTTTTAAACAAGAAAAGTCTGTTTGATGAAACATTTTAAGTTGAATTACTGAGTGCTTGATGCATATAAAGAGAATATTCTTCCACTCCTTTTCTGAGGTGTTAGTAGAAAAGTCCTTGTTTTTGTATTGGTAGAGTGCTATGTGATTCTGCTTTCCTCTTTATTACTTTTTATTGTGTAGACTTTAGTGCCTCAAATTCCATACACTAAACACTCTTTATCAGGTTTTGTACTTTAGCATTTGTTCCCCTTTCTCTTCTATATCTATAACCTCAGGCAATTATACAGACTTAAAGGACAAGGAGGAGTCAAGTTACACATTTAATAATGTATTATTGATAACATTCATAAAAATAATATGGAAGCAAAGTATAATATGGATGTTAGGAACCCAAAACCATACAAACTGATAATGCTAGATATGTAGTTTCAGGTGACACACAACCTTGTAGTTACACAAATGTCTCTGGTGAAGTCATTATTTCTGGTAAGCACTCTTCAGGATGGAAAAATGGCAAGGAATGCTAAAGTACAACACCTTATAAACAGTAGGAAGGATTTCAGGCATTCTGGTAAAGCTTACATCACGGGTGTCGAACTCCGGTCCTGGATGGCCGCAGTGGCTCCAGGTTTTCATTCTAACCATCTTCTTAATTAGTGACCAGTTTTTTTCTGCTAATTAACTTGACTCAGGCCCCTTTGTTGTTTATTTTTCCTTAATTAGCAGCCAAATAATAATGGGACACAAAACGTGCTGCCACATGAGCAGCTCCCCTGTGCCCATCACACAATTTCAGAAAATAAAGAAAGGTGATGGTCTCAGTAAGGCTGATCTCTCGGCTTACCAAAACATTTTCATGGTGTTCTTAGAAAAAAATGACAATCGACAGTTTTGAAAATATCTGCTACGGCAGAATGAGAGAAGCAGTAAGCTGTGGAATTAAGTGACGGGTTTAATTACCAGCAAGAATCGGCTTCTCCTGAAGAAATTGATTGGAGTGAAATTGGTTGGAATTTGAAGCCCCAATTTAGCTGGTCATCGAATGGCTTGTTTCATGTCCGATTTATTTTTGGCTGTCATTTACTGAAGAGAAGAATCAATTCAGAGCACTGAATCCTTAAAAACAAGGCTATTAAAATAAAGGGAAAAATAATTAAATTAGCACTAACAATGAGTCACTGATTAGGAAAAGGGTTAGAATGAAAACCTGCAGCCACTGCAACCCTCCAAGCCTGGAGTTCGACACCCCTGGTCTACATAATAAAGAGTACAAATGGGGAAAGCAGAGTCACATTGGACAAAGACAAAACCGTCCTTCGCCATAAAAATAACTTTTAGATTAAGCACTAGACAGCGGTTATATGTAAAGGCTAGTATAAAGTTGGAGAACAGAAGTGTTTGGGGGTGGCAGCACTGGGTGTGAAACTAAAAAGTTGAAAAGGGCAATCGAATTAGGAAAACAGTCATTTAGGTAGACAGTCTGGACAAAGGGGAACTAATTATAAATAAAGATATAGACAGTCAAGGAAGGAGAATATTACACATGTTAAGTAACTACAATTGTTAATTTAAATCAATATTTATTTTTTAATAAAAAAGGGAGCAGATAAATTTGCTAAAACAAATTTTGATTATGAGGCCAATGTAATAAATAAAAGTTGTGTTTGTTATTGGAGCTTTTGTAGGGTGTGTAGAAGTTCAGCCCCATACACAGACAACCAATAACCTTTTCTTTTTTTACAGCACTACGCAATGCATAAAACAGCTACAGTACTCAGTCCCTTCTTTCTTTCTCTCTTTCTTCTTCTCTTTCTGCCGCCCTTACTCCTCCACACGCTCCCCGAAAGGAGTGAGGTGGCCCCTTTTATGATGCACCCGGATGTGCTCCAGGTGCTCTGTGATGACCTTCCGGTAGCACTTCCTGTTGTGTTCAACAGGGTTGATGTTCTAAGCTCTGATCCCATGCAAAAGCAGGGCGGCTGCCCTCTCGTGGTCCAGGGCAGGTGAAGTCCCCCTCCCGGTCCTTCCAGGCGTTCCCGGCTGGGCAGGATCCCCAGCCGTCCACCACAGGTGACTTAGATGAGTCGCTCCTTCTTGGTTTGAGGTAGAGCAAGGTGGGTCATGCTCAGACCTAGGCACAAGTAAAGAATATACTCTGTTCTCATGCATCAATCCCAGAATTAGAAATTTGAAACTGTTTTCAGGACTTTGTAGATCCGGACAGTGACTCTGAATACTCTGAGGTGGTATGTGGCAGACTTAGGGCTGGTTTATACTTTGCACTCAGAATGTGTACGCGCCTGCATCATGGCTGCCACGCGTTCCCAGCGTTCATTTGCCAGCTTCTTGTTTGTATAAGACGAATGCATTCCAAATGCACTGTTCCACCAGATAGCTAAATTTCTTTTTGTAATATTTCTTTTGTTCGCACTGCATAATGGGATAGAGTATCAATTATTGATCTGCATGATCTATGCTGACCATTATGCTATTGGAGTTGACCACAGCACAAGGCTTCATAACCTGTTTGTTGCCTTTTACCTTTACAGTGACTGTAGCTGTATTATGTACAATGCTAAGAAGACAAACATCTTTCTTTTCCTTCCATTTCAGCACTTTACCCTATTGCCAAGCTATTAATGCATCTCGCTATAATTTAGCTCTGCCAAAGTCTTCAGGCATGCCACAATAGTTGGGACACACTGTCCCATATGCATCAGTCTTCCTCTGCAGCGACGTTCTGGCGAAGTATAAAAATTGTCCATGGTTACACAGTAACCTTGATCCAGCAGAGCATCTGTCATGTCAGCACCGATGTTATAGCACTGATTGTATTTCTGATCAAACGTTGTCCCTTTCCCTGTGAAGAGAACCAAATTCCAAATGTGTCCTGTTTTAGATTCACAAAGCTAGTAAAACTTTATGCCAAATCTTTCTGTTTTTGATGTGATTTACTGTATCCATGACAGTCTGTCCTAATAAGCCATGAGAATTTCATCGATGTGGACATCGCAGTCTGGAATGTAAATGCTCTGAAACTTTGCTGTAATGGCCTGGTATATCTCCCCAGGTTCCTTCAGTTTGGATGCTGGATGGGTATTCTCATCAAAGTCTTCATTGTTGGTAAAGTGCAGATATTTCATAATTAGTGAAAACCTACACTCAGACATAATTTCTCCAAAGAAATTCAGCACAGACAGCACTTTTACAGCCCAAGTGAATCTCAGTTCTGACACTTACGCGAGACACATCTGTACAGTTGCCTGAGTGACACTCGGGACTAATGCCTTTAGCACAGCCTAACTAACGCTTGGGTCTAACACTAAGGATGTTAATGGAATGAATTACTAAAGAACAGATTGAGCATCACACGGCAAGAACAAGAGTTTTAGTGAACAGTCAACATGGGATCAGATGGAGAAGGTTGAGTTTCACTAGTATTCTTCAATTCCATTAGGAAGCACCGAAATCAAATGATCAGGTAGGAGCATTCAACACAAGTTGTGTTGATTTTTAGAGTTTTTAAGGTAAAAGCAACATCTTAAGATAAAGTATAAGTGGAAGTTATCTGACTTTAAAATTTTAAATTTGAATATTCAACGGGATGTCTAAAACTTGACATTACACCTAATGAGACTGACCTATTAGCTGTAGTGTACTTGCTGTTATCTACATCCAGACTTTTTGAAAAAGTCATAAACAAGACATGGTATGTACAAATCAGAGGTGGTTATACAGTATGTAAGTATGTACTTCTTCTGGAGTTCTGTGTACAGCATTGGTGTCCAAGCTAAAAAGAAACACCTAGCAATGCTAACAGGACCTTCAGAGAAGACTGACTAGGCTGATTCCAGGTGGAGGCTATGACCTATGAGTAAAGACTGGAAGAGAGTATGAGGCCATATAATTGACATTCCCTTTTTAACTGTGAAAGGAATTAGTACAGTGGATTCTTCAAGAAATGGAGACAGAAAGAAAACCATTACAGGTAGATTTTGCACCAGTGTCAGAACAATAGACACATAGAATAAGAGATCAAGTTGTTTGGACGAGACTTAATGGCCCGCCTGTGCATTTGCATCTCAGTTACAAAAAAGGGAGTGAAGGTTACATCAGAACAACACACCGCCCTTGCACTGACCACCACCATTACATGCTCCTATGCTTCCTTGGTTGTTCATGTTTTCCTCAAAACAGCAAGAATCTGTCCTGGGTTCCTCTTGGATTACAGTATTCAAAATCTATTCACTGTATGATTTTTTGGACTGCATTATGGTGAAGTCTGGCTCTCTGACTTTTTAGCTGCTGCTGTCAGAAAAAGAGACTACTGTATTTGCCTAACGAACTGTTATATCTCAGCAGAATTGGCTGGAGCAGCAGTCTCTCTTTCGTCACTACAGCTGCCTTTCTTCTGGAGTGGTTTCACCCCACATATCTCCATTGCTAGATCTGCTCGCTTTCAGTGGCATGATATGAGACAATGGGTATTAAATATGTCAGGAAGGGGGGGATTGGGAGTATGAGGGACATAATATTTGGTCCACCTCAGATAGATCTGTTAAGAAAATTGCAGTAGGACTAGTTGTACCTGTAACCCAATCGTTCTGTCATTCATCTTCCATCTCTCCACCTACACCCATGCTGCTTACCCTTCAAATCTTTTGGTTAGACTCGCTCCCCTCATCTCTCTGGGCACAAAGGAAAATTATTTTATCTGAATTGCTCATTTTGATCCCTTGGGCATTTTCCCAAAGTCATCCTTACGTTTACATTGTGCACAATATCCTTTTTCGCCTGAGGCCGAGGCCGGTATTACCATTGTTCATGCTGACTTAGTTAAGGGGGTGCTATTATTCCGATCCAATACTCTCCTGTGAACTCCCCTATTCTACCAGTTAGAAAAGCAGATGGCTCGTGGGGGTTCATTTAGGACCTCTGTGGAGTCAATGCTGTTCTACACCCTAGGACTCCTATAGTCCTGAATCCTTCCACTATTCTGTCTACAGTCCCATCCACTGCAGCGTGGTATTCTTTTTATTGATCTCACAAATGCTTTCTTTTTCATTCCTGTTCACCCCGAATCCCAATTCTGGTTTGCATCCACTTTTAAAGGGAAACGCTGGACCTGGACTGTGAGGCTGCAGGGATATACAGAGTCTCTGTATGTGCGTGTGTGTGTGGACAAGCATTAGTTAAAAAAAGAAAAAACAAAATTGGAAGGTTATTGACCAAAGGGGGGTAGTGTCCTGGTGCAGTAGGTAGATGATTTGCTGTTATGCTGTGAGGCTCAGGAATAATGTGAAGAAGACACAAAGGCTTTGTTGGTCTTCCTAGCGGAAAACGGGCACAAGGTGTCCCGGAAAAAGTTGCAACTGGTTGAAAGAAAAATGAAATACCTGAGTCATGATTTGACTACAGGGGAATGGGCACTAGCTAATGATAGGATCAAGGCTTTTAAAATTTTAGCTTGTCCTACTACAAGGTGGCTGGTTGTCCGTCCTTGGAATGTTAGGATATTGCCGGCAATGGGTTCAAGATTTTGCTGAAAAAGCACAGCCACTCCAAGACTTAGCGAATTCTCCTAATCTGGCCTTAACTGATAAAATTTCATGAACGGAGCAGGCTGAGAAGGCTTTTACTGATATTAAATAAATTTTGATGTCTGCACCTGCGTTAGGACTTATGGACTAGTCTCGTCCTTTCACTCTGTCTGTGGACGAGAATGGGGGGGGGGGGGGGGTATATGACTGCAGTACTAACTCAACAACAAGGAGATGGACAAAGACTGGTCCCATACTATTCTAAAAAAATTTGATCCAGTGGCCGCTACAATCCCGGCCTGTTTGAAAGCAGCTGCTGCAACAACAGAGGCAATGTTAGTATGCTCAAATATTGTTCTCATGAGCCTATTAACTGTTAAGGTACCACATGCTGTACATTCCATCTTAGTACAGGCAAGAATATCTCATTTGACAGCTGCTCGGGCAATTCATTATCAAAATGTGTTGCTTTCTCTTGGTATCGTTACGCTAGAAATATGTAATACATTGAACACTGCGACTCTGCTACTAATGGAAATAGACGGAGAGACACATAATTCTGAACAAAAAATACTAGCAGTCTCAAAACCTAGGGATGATTTAAAAGAGACCTCGCTAGAAGAATGAGCATCAGTGTTGTAGATGGGTGTTTCTTGCAATCATCCAGGATATGCACCCCCTGGAAGCAGGCAGACTAAAGTCAGATCTATCATCACAGACTGCCCAATTGCATGCCCTCATACGTGCCTGCCAGCTATCCCAAGACAAACAAGTGACCGTTTACACCAATTCTCTGCATGATTTCGGGGTCTGCCACTACCATGGCTCATTGTGGAAACTAAGGGGTTATAAAACTAGTACTGGAAAACCGATTCAGCATCATGCACTAGTTGAATGCCGTAGATGCCATACCAGCAGCGATTGTGATAATGAAATGTCAAGCTCATATGGGCAAATGAATCCAGTAAGTGAGGGAAATGCGTAAGCAGACATGTGGGCCAAGAAAGCTGCCTGGGATCCCACCTCACCACTAACCTCTTTATTTCTACAACAGGAGGAGGAACAAGAGTCACCCGAGGATACAGTTTTATCTCTACAGACTGTAGCAACGGAAAATGAGATAAAGACGTGGCAGAAAGAGGGAGCAGGAAAAGACCTGAAAGGAATTTGGATCCATCCATTAATTAAACATCCTTTTCTCCCAAAAGCTTTCTTTCCAGGTATTGCAAAGGCTGTGCATGGTCTGGCCCATGCTTCCAGAGACGCAATGATAGCACAAGTGCAACAATCCTGTCACGCCCCGGGGTTTTCTAACTTTGCTGATCAGTTCTGTAAGAGGTGTATACTATGCCAAAGATTTAATGTAGGAAAAGGCTTGCAGGTAAGTCCGGCTGTAACACCAAATGCTGGAGTGCCCTTTGAACATCTGTAGATGGATTTTTTTGAACTAACCCCATCTCATGGGTATAAGTATTGCTTATTAATCATCTACATTTTCTCTCACTGGGTGGAGGCTTTCCCATGCTGGCACACAGATGCCAGGTCAGTGGCCAAAGCGCTAGTTAAAAAAAATCATCCCATGTTTGGGGTTTGCCTCAGAAATTGCAAGTAAATACTCTGTTACAAGAGCTGTCTCAGTGGCTGTGGATTGATGTTCGCCACTATTGTAAGTACCATCCACAGAGTGTAGGGATGGTGGAGCGTGTAAACCCCACCTTAAAATTAAAATTTGCAAAAATGTGTGGCCTGATGCATTGCCTTTGGCTCCGGCTGGTCTGCGGGGAAGGACTCATCGCCAGAGAGGGCTCTCTCTGTTTGAGATTCTTACTGGCCGCCCCATGCTAATGTGCTTTCCGCTTTGTAAAATTACACTCCACATGGTCGACAACGATCTTGCATCTTTTCTTTCAGGTCTGTGTAGTGCCTTACAGACAGTGCATGAACAAGTGAGGGAAACGTGGTGAACTACCTCATTACCTGAAACGTAAATTTCTATACCAGTTGGGACTGGGGCTCTCATTAGAGACACACGGTGAAAACACTGGCACCAGCCCAGGTCGAGAGGACCATTCCAGATGTTGCTTAGCACCACACATGCCGTGAAGGTTGAAGGACTCCTTTCTTGAATGCACGTCTCCCATTGTAAAAAGTGGACTGAATCATCAAGCTGTTGCTATTTTTTGGACTTTCTGTGTTGGGACTCTGTCAAGGGATTATTCCACCTTTCCTAGAGGATAATCTGTGGTATAAGTGGTTGAAGGTTACTGTTACACAATTAAGAACAGAGTCTTGTTATGCATGTGCCACTGCTAAACCCTACCTCCTAGCTGTACCCCTTCCCTATAACCTTTTTCACTTGTGATTTTTTTAAGGATGCACATAACTCTCCCGGTTGCCCTTTCAAGTGTATCTTAATGTCAGGAAGTACACGCTAGAAATGCTCCTAACTGAAAAGTGAGGATTGTGTGTGTTGTGTTCAGCAACAGTTGCTGAACTTTAATTCTTAACAACACTGCTCCTAATTGATTCTTTAGCTTGTATAAGGGCTGTAGTAAAGTTGCTCCAAAAAGAATTTCCTTATTATGTAACTACTGCACCTATGTCAATTTTTGGCTGGTTAAATTCGCTATTTTCCAACTGGAATGTGTCCCTTACTCCGTTTACTATCATGGTAGGCACTATCCTTCTTATTGTCTGTCTGTTCTTTTGTTGTGCATTTCCCTGTGTCCGTTCCCTCATCACCTATTTTGTGACAAATCAATTCCTTCTTTTATCTCCGGTTCCTGAGTATACAGATCAGATGGACGACGCACAATGTTTTAACTATTCCTCGGACATTTAAAAAAAAAAAAGGGGGAATTGTGAAATAAAAATGTAATTGCTTGCAAGCTACTAAGGATTAAAAGCTGTTTTATTATAACGGCAGGTTATTCATACAGGCGTCTGTCATAAGATAAGGTGAAGTAAGCTGAACTTGGGTAACTTCCTGTAGGAATGCGTCCGTTAGACACAGGGAAAATGACCTTTCCTTCTTTGGGGCCGCTTTACACATACACAAAAAAGAAACGGTTGGCCGAATTCGTGAAATACTGAGATGCTGTTTCATAAGTAAGGGGGAGGGAGAAAAATGAATATTAAAGCCCACTGAAACCGGAAAACTTTGCTCTTCTGCTTTGCAAAGCATGAATCCACGTACTCATCTGTGACTGAATAAAGACTAATTGATTGAACTATTCCTGTCTTCCTCGGGTGTTACTTCCACAACAACCAAGGGGGCTGCCATCTACCGTCCCAGGGGAGGCACTGTTCAGTCCATGCCTGTTCCCCCAGACCACATATAGAAGAGGCGTCCCAGCCGTCCGCCACACCACATATCATAACAGCACATTTTAATAGCAGTACATATTAATAGCTGCACTGTTGGGCTGGAAGAAATCATTTCATCTGACATGTGTTTGCCACATCGGCCTCTTTCAAATCAGGTGAACAAGTCTAGATTTTGATCCTTTACACCATTTTATGCTAAAACAATTTTCAAGGATGTGTACCGTGAACATGAATATTTTAATCAGATATCTAGCTTTAAAACTCTGCAATGTAATATTAAAGCAAACCATGTTAAAAATCTAAGTGTTGCTGTCATAGATTTCTTAAACAAAGTCAAGCTGTCTGACTAATCGACCCATGTATACCTAATACAGAAAAAGCTTAGCTGAACATTACACTTTTTATAACACTAACAGCTTTTGATGTCCTTACAAAGCTAACATTATGACCATAAGAATGAACTAAGCATTTACAAATGTTATTTGCTGATTCTGTCACCAGGATCACCACATGCTTATGAACTCCTCAGAGTGGGGGCTCTGAGGCTAAAGATCTGTGCTGGCATCCGGAAAGTTGCTGGTTCAAATCCACATTACTGCCAAAAGGGATCCTACTCTACTGGGCCCATTAGGAAGGCCCTTAACCTGCAATCGCTCCAGGGGTGCCCTACAATGGCTGACCCTGTGCTCTGACCGATAGGGATAAGCAAAAACTAACAAATTATATAAGGCAAAAAAAAAAAAAAAACAAATTCTATTAACCAGTCTCAGCCCCATATATACACACACCCATGTCAAGAACAATGAACTAAACAACACACCTAAATGCGTTACTGTTGTCAATACTTTTATTTTAAAAACAAAACAATACAAAAAGAAGTATTGAGAACAAACTTCTGCAATGTTTAAATGCTTTTAAAATTATGACATACCTGGAAATTACAGCTAATTCCATTTCTTATTGGCGAAGCTCCTCATGTTTGCAGAAAACTTTAATTGTGATCTATAAAAATATAATATAAACCAGATTAATCTAACAGAAAACAGTGAAAATATAGCAAAGTACAGTTTAAATTTTCTGGGTACATTTTTAAGAAGGGTCACAGGCCCGTGAGAGTCAAACATAACAGTACAATACGGTACAATTTATTTTTGTATAGCCCAAAATCACACAAGAAGTGCCGCAATGGGCTTTAACAAGAGGCAATGGGCTGCCTCTAGACAGCCCTCCAGCCTTGATTCTTTAAGAAGACAAGAAAAAACTCCCAGAAAAACCCTTGTAGGGAAAAAATTGAAGAAACTTTGGGAAAGGCAATTCAAAGAGAGACCACTTTCCAGGTAGGTTGGGCATGCAGTGGGTGCCAAAAAGAAGGGGGTCAATACAATACAATACACAGAACAGAAAAAATCCTCAATACACTATAAAAATAAAACATTTTCAAGTACAGACCAGAATTATAACAGTAGATGATATCACATAATACGATTTGGATTTGTTTAGAGTTCTGGAGACCTCATCCATCAAGCTGCCTCCCCCATATGGCCATTCCACAGCTGAAACAGTGCTGGGCCAGCCAATCCGATGAAAGGACCCCTCTTTCCCATGATTCCTGCAATCCTCCATCAGGGATGACTTTACCTTAGGCAGGCAAAGCAACTTGCAGGTGGGCCATGGCACCAAGTGCCACATTTGAATACCAAGAAGAGAAACAGAATAGGTGAGGGTTAGTATCAAATTATAACTATCATGTTACTTATGTTTTAGTGCTAATGACTAACAACAGACATGCAGTATGTACAGTTAATCAGCAGCTCTAGTCAGGATATGCTAAACTGATGTAGTGAGTCTTCAGCTGGGATTTAAAAGCTGAGACCGAAGGGGCATCTCTTATTGTAGCAGGCAGACCATTCCACAGTTTAGGGGCCCTGTAACTAAAAGCTCGACCTCCTACTGTTATTTTATTAATTCTTGGAATTATAAGCAGACCAGCATCGTGAGATCTTAATGTGCGCTCTGGTTTGTAAGTCATGATAAGTACAGATAAGTAAGCCTGAGTACACTCAATGCTCGAACCCAGCTGCTCCATGACCCCAATACGCTGCAACATTGGAAGACAATGACTTTTTCTGGGGTCTTTAAACACTCACCTTTACTCATGCACAACGTGAAACCACTCTCCTACACAGCCCCTAAGGGGCAAAAAAGAAAGTTTTAGGGTAAAAATTACAATTTAACTGCCACACAGAACTAACACACAACACTTGGCTTTGCTTATAATTCAAACATTACCAGTGTAAGACTTAATTGTTGTTACAGTGTCTGTGAATTAACATGATGCTCCATTAAATGAGAAAAGAAAACAAAAAAAAAATCTGGATATGGCTCCTGGCAGGAAGAGAAAAGTGGGGGATGTTGTTCTTTTTGCTCAGTTGCGCCCTCTCTGGCTGGTTCTGAAGGAGTGTGAAGAAAGTGCTAATGTTTCCTTACACTGGTCTCTGTACAATTCTTGTTTTTCTCAAGTCCAGTTGCCTTAGGAACGCTTACACTAACATTACATATTGTGGTGCAATGCTGTTTAAATTCAGAAGAAGAAAAAAATGTTTTATATTTGGCAACTGCACTTGCATATTAATGCCGGCTGTTGTAATGAACATCCTGCACGATTAGGGGGTCTATACTGCACCTGAGCCCAGCGTGCTATGTATGGAGTAAGGCCCCTCATGAACCTGTCACGCGAGGCAAGGCATTGGCCCATAGAACCAAGACACTGGCCCGTGACACTGTCTGTGCGAGTGTGATGGAAAACGTAACAGTACGGTACACTTAATGCTTTAACCCCCGAAAGTATCTCGTGTCTTTCAGTGCAGCCTCAACTAGGGAGTGCAGTGTGAGAAAATTGTTTTCAGCCATGAAGTTGATACTCGAGTCAAGGACTTTAGACAGTTTACTTAAGCCTTTTTTTCGGCCTCTTGTCTTGCGCCATGAAGTGGGTTCCCAGTTAGCCTGATTCTGGTTCTGTTCAGGTATTATCTGCAACTATCCATATCAATGAACTAGACCACATGTGCTCCAACCACAGTACCTCACAACTTGGCCAAAACCAGAATAAGCACAGTGCAGTTATGGTATGTCACATTTAGTTCAGAACAGGCAGCTCCTGATAGTATAATATATAATATATGTGT
>JANRMT010062848.1:16256766-16277642 GCA_026402145.1 Polypterus bichir lapradei | reverse complement strand
TATTCATAACTGCAGCTACTGCAGAAACAAAGCACACGGTGGAAAAAGTGAATGTCCCGCTAAAGGAAGACAGTGTTAAAAAAAAAACCCGTGCATGCAGTGTGTCAGGTCTCAGATAAAGAAGAAGACGAGCTGTTTATTGATGCAGTAAGAAACAAATCTTTTTCATAGCTTCTTTAACACACTACGTCTCCGGTGCGATACGCGGGTATATATATATGTATATATATACCCCGATCTACATACTCGAATAATGAATACTTTATTCGCAATCAATGATTGTTTTGGTAAAGCCATACTCAGTGTATTCATTAGATGAACGGTAAAAAAGTAAGAGCGAGGGGAGGGTGACTTATTGAGGCATGCAGGCAAAACCACATTAGCACGCGGGCTCGATGTACGAAAAAATATATCTTTTCAAGTTCTATTTAGTCCATATGTGTCAAACTCAAGGGCCGCGGGCCACATCCGGCCGGCGTGTAATTATATCCGGCCCGCGAGATCATTTTATATACTGTATTATTGTTATTAATGGCCCGGGTATATGAAGCGCTGGTAACACAATAAACTACAGATCCCATAATGCAGCGCTTCAGCTGCCTTGCCGAGCACTTACCGTGTTAATCAAGTCTAGCTTGCAAGGTATTGCGAAGCTAGCCCACACGATGCTTAAGAGAAAAGGTGATTCTGAAAATAGAGCCTTTAAAAACCGATGGGAGGCTGAGTATATGTTTACTGACATTGCCGTTAAACCCGTGTGTCTCATTTGTGGAGCTAATGTGGCTGTAATTACAGAATTTAATCTAAGACGGCACTATGAGACAAAACATCAGGGTAACCTGAAAGACCTGAATGCAATGCAGAAGATACAGAAAGCAGAAGAATTAAATAAGAATCTGACACTTCAGCGGACGTTTTTACCCGTGCATAAGCACAAAGTGATTTCAAGTGAAGCTGCTTTTATGGGAGACACAAATGCACCAGTGCAACTTGCCCCACTTTCCCTGTTGCCAAGTAATGTTGAACCAAGTCGTCACTACGGTGTTCCCAAATACGCACTTTGCTGATAAACTGAGCGCACGGCGCTTTGGTGACTTTGAAGAACAAAAAAAGTCCATCTACATGCGGCTCGAACCTTGTGCATGTTTGGTAGCACATATCTGTGTGAGAAGCTCTTCTCAGTGATAAAGACTAACAAAACAGCACACAGGAGTCGCCTCACTAATGAGCACCTGCAGTCCATCCTGAGAATCTCCACAACACAGAACCTCACACCAAACATAAACGAACTTGTTGCCAAAAAAAGATGCCAGGCGTCCAGCTCTAAAATGACATATGAGCAAAGACAACTGAATGATTTGATTTGTTATTGCTGAAAGGAACACATTTTATTTATATTTCCAGGTTTTGTTATGCAGCATGTTCATATTTGAATTTGTATAATTTTGACAGGATATATTTTTATGCAGAGCAAAATCTTTTGGGATATTTAAAATCTAAGTTTATTTTTTATATAAAATTACATAAGAGTAAAGAAATTTGAATGTTTGTTCTTTTAACGTTTACTTTATTTCTAACTTGTATAATTTAGACAGGATATATTTTTATGGAGAGCAAAATATTATAAGTTGTTTAAGGTTTGAGTTGATTTATTCAGGAATAATATTCCTGTCTGTTTTTACCATTCCTACCAAAGATATTTCTGTCGACTAAATAAAAATTCCTTCTATTTAAAATTTAAATAGAACTTGAACAAATACGATAGTTCATAATATCCACGCAGACTTGCACGTAAGAGCGAGAGTTATCCGTTTTAACAAGCAGCGTATTGCACTGATACGAAATAGCTGTGTGTGTATATATGTAGATATGTATGTATATGTATATATATGTTTATATATATGTGTGTGTGTATGTATATATATGTTTATATATGTGTGTTTGTATGTGTATATATATGTATTTGTGTGTATATATGTGTGTGTATGTATGTATGTGTGTATGTATATGTATGTGTATATATGTAGATATATATATATGTATGTATGTGTGTGTGTGTATATATATGTGTATATGTATAGATATGTATATATATATGTTTATGTGTGTAAATATATATATATATATATGACAGCAACACTCATCACTCACAACAGTGACAAAACAATTACATTGACAATCATGTTATGTTATTTTCAAAATGTTTCCTTTTCTTTTTCATTGCTTCTTTTACACACTACTTCTCCGCTGCGAAGCGCGGGTATTTGGCTAGTTTGTAATATTTGCTAAAGTTAATATTCGGGTGGCAGGGTGAAAATACTGTGGTGCTTAGGTGTTGGCTTGATTCTATCCATCCCTCATTTTAAAAGCGTAGCGGCTTCTTTGCTACGTAAATCTGGTGACAATTCCCTACAAACTGACTATGTCAGAATATTACTAGTTGTTGCTTGATCATCTTGCTGAATAAAATACCCTGGTGCTGAAAGTAAAGTCATTTCTTCCTTGTGCTCCAATTTAATTGACATTTTCTAACTGCAGTGTCATTGTTGCCCATTCAAATTAACTATCCTCTTTAATAAAACCCCTGTGTGCGTCCAGGTGTCCGTGTGTGTGTGTCTTCTGGTGAAGTGCGCATGTGCAGGGCCACACGGCACGTGTTCAGTCTCTTCCTGTGCATTCCCTGTGCAGAGAGAGAGACAGACACAAACACAGGCACGCGAGAGACAGACACACACACACAGGCGCGCCAGACAGACAGACAGACACACACAGGCGCATGCGACAAACACACACACACACACATGCACACACACGAGACAGACGCACACACACACACACGAGACAGACAGACACACACACACACACAGGCCCGCGTGCGCGCAAGACAGACACACACACACAGGTGCACAGGAGAGAGAGACAGACAGACACACACACACAGACAAAGAGGCGCGTGCTTAAGAGAGTCACACACACACAGGCCCGCGACAGAGACAGACACACACACACACACAGGCCCGCGCATGCATTGTGGCAATGTTACTTTTCTTGGTTGTTTATTAAATTACGGATTTTTCAAATGTTAATTTTTTTCCCTGTGCTTAAAACTCATTAAAAAAAAAAGTGTTTTTAGCGAGCGGTTCCTAGCACTATGGCGCGAACTCTTGCAGTGTTAGTTTTCTCTGTTGTTCAAGGTTTTCTTAGTGTTATTCAATGTTTTTACATTTAGTTTACTATTACGCTGTGCATTCTATTGTATAATTAACTATATTTGAACTTAAAACTAAAAAAAATATATATTTACATACAGTTCATACGGTCTGGAACGGATTAATTGTATTTACATACAATCCTATGGGGGAAATTACTTTGGTTCACGACCAAATCGGGTTTCAACCAGAGTTTTGGAACAAATTATGGTCGTGAACCGAGGTTCCACTACTGTCAGACAAAATTACAGGCATTTTATGGAAATAGAAACCAGTATTACTGAGAGAGAAAATTAAAGGCACACAATCCAGTGACACATATTTCAGCCACATATAAGGTCCCTTGCCATTTAATATAGACTGTTCCTACTAATGTTTATGCACTACTGTTCTAGCGCCCGTTATTGTAATGGGCTTAATGTCTAGTTATGATATAATTTGTTTGGGTGAAGCACGTTTTTCTTCACCTTCCTCGTTTTGTATATGTGAAATAAAAATAAAGGATAATGGAGTACACTTGTGACAAATTTTACTACTAAATGTGTGATTATTATTACTCACTGCTTATTAAAGTATGTTTTTTAGAAAAAAAATTTTAAAGCCACTATGTTTACTTTATATGCAGTTATTTTACAAATAAATTCTACATTGGTTTGCAAATATGGGATTAGATTGAAGTAGATATTAATGCAGTAAATGAGTGGTTCACCAGAAGGAGATGGGCAATTTCTGACGTGAAGTGTCGAAGAGGCCGCAGGACCTGGTGTGATGATGGTTCTGTCTTTGGTTGCCTCGACTGCCCTGAGCCAGAGCTGCACAGAACTAGCAGAATGCTGACATCATATATAAAATTATTTATGGGCAGATGCTGGCACAGTGCTTTGGTGAGTAATTCGCTGCCACTTCTCATATGAATGGTTTAGGCCGTCTTTCCAAACAAACTCAGACTGAATACTACAGGCATGTTCTGGACTGACACATTAGGACCCAGATAAGGCCCAAGTGTATTTTACTAGTTGGAACAGAACTGTCAAAAGTCTAGTTTGACGTATAAAATTATTAGCGGGTGAATTGTGTTATGTGGTGCTGGCAGCTTTATGATTGGCAGCCATATCCAACTGGGTAGTCATTCCAAACAGACTTGGCCTGAGCGCTACAGCCACATCTGGGCTGACTGATTAGTAAGTGGCTTTGAGAAACCTGCCCAGATGAGGTCTGATTGTATTATGCTAGCTGGAATGAAATGGAACTGGTGCAGTTCTAGCTTGAAGTATACAATTATTAGCGGGAGTATTCTGGCACAGTGCTAGATGATGGTGATCAGCTGCCATTTCTGGCCATATTGGCTTGGACCAGAGCTAGTCATTCCAAACAGACTCCCCCCGAGCCACGTCTCGGTCAATTGATTAGGATGTAGCTTGAGGAAATCTGCCCAGATGAGGCCCGTGCTGAAGTCAAAACCATTAAAGAAGAATGATCGAGATGACAAAAGCAACAGGCCAGACAGAGAACACCACCAAAGTCAAAGCTGAAAGGTAGAAATGTACTTGAAAAATCAGAAGGTTTAACACAAAGAGTATCCTCCAAAAGATGCCGACCATGGCACATGCTGCCATTTTTGCACCAGAACACCAGGGTCCTCATGTATAAATAGTGCGTACACACAAAAATGTGTTAAGAACATTCCCACGTTCAAATCGCAATGTATAAAACCTAAACCTGGCTTAAAGCCACAAACATATCCACGGCAGCTCATACACTGTTGTATGCAAGTTCTCTGCTCGGTTTTGCAGACTGGCGGCACCCAGCGTCAAAGCAGTGCTACTGTTCCTGTGTGGTTATCCTTTCTTTTTTAGATCCACATCCCTGACGCGGCTTTTTAAATACACTGAAATTAACCACATATTGTTTATTAGTTTAATGCATCTGATTGTAATTAACCTGTAACAATATAATGCTCCACAGAATGGTCAAACTATTCCAAATACCATAACTGTTTTAGCGTTGTTACTCTCACTGCACCACTCCGAGTGTGAATCACAGCCGTACAGCAGCTGATCGGAAAGAAAATTATCAGTATACAGCATCAAGCACACGCTGCCTCAGCCATGCTGCCTATTGAACGGCTCTCATATGACAAACGCTTCAGAGCCTTTCCTGTACAGACCTCGTAGTTCAGAAACAGTTTCATCCCAAGAACTCTAAACACACTTAATCAGTCCATCAAGTGCTCCTTGTAGAACTGTTTGTACTTATAAGTCCAATTGCCTCACTGTAAACTTGCGATACAGTTATAATATTGCACAACCTGAGCCACTTTATAAACCGCGTATTTACATATGATGACGATATCATTTTTATAAGATGAAATATTGTATTATACAGATAAAACTTTAACTACATGGTGCCGCAGTGCTAGCAAGCCGCTGGCGCTCCATTCACGGATTATTCCTGCCTCACGCTGTATTCTGGCTGGTGCTGACGCGACACTGGATGGATAGAATAATTAAGCATGTACTGTGAAGATATTTCAATGTTCCTTAAAAGATTTGAAGAATCATCGTTGTAAGCTTACAGATGGCTTAACGTCTATTACAGAGCTGATTGTGTGGCGATTGGGTATTTGGAGAAAGAAAAGTAAGGACGGGAATTGGAGATTAGTATGTTTGAAAGAGACAGGACTGCTGCAATAAATTATTTCATCTTGTGTGAGGCATGAACAATCACTGCGCTACCGTGTTCCCATGTTTAATAACATACTTTAACTCGTATCATCATGAAAATGATATCACATATACATCTCAGTATTTAAATTATTCAGAGAGCTGTACTATCACGAATGTAATGAATTCTGTGTCCTTTCGGAGAAAGAGAAATCCCGTTTAAGAAGCACGTAGTGATTCATACACACAGAGCACATAGAAGATCAAATACAAAACAAAGCATTTAATGTGCTACTTTACTTACGATGGGATTTGAGAAACTAGTAAATTAAATGATTTTAAGATGAAGTTTATGATGTTCTACTTTAATGACAAAATAAACTATGTGATTAAAGTGGAAATGTCAAGATTAAAGTTGACATTTCGTGCTTTTTCCCCACTGTGTGCCTTTTTTTTCTCTGTACCCTAATAAGCTTTCATATGACACTCAGACGGTGGGCTACAACTCGCCTTTTCATGGCAATTTTGATATCTGACAACTTTTTTATTTCGGGCACTGTGCGACTTTGTGAACGTGAGCTTTCGAGTTTCTCCGACACGTTATGTCACTCGATCAACTTCCTTTTGTTGTTTATACCACTTGTTAAACCAACAAATAGTACGTTTTTCTTTGCCTCCACTTGGTATTCCCTGAAATTCTTCTATTTTCCCTCGTACTTTTGCCATTGCCTTTTCACAGAAGGCTGAGCTTAAGGGCTATTTATATTGATTTGCATATTCAAAGAGGTGTAATTCTGGGAGGTGATGGGGCGGGACAGCAGGCGCGTGCATGAGCGTTACTTTTCATGCTGACCGGGATTTATGTAGCGGAAGAACATGGAAGTTGGCGAATGCACAGATTTATGCATCTGGATTTTTTTGTGCGTAAGCACGTTTTCGCTTTTGTCCATACACCATGTTTTAGTGTGAATTCTACGCACCGCGTTATAGATGAGGCCCCAGATGATTTTACAGATCGCAGTGGACTCAAAACATGATCGGGAATGATGAACAAAATGGCGTCTCGTGAAAAAAATAAACAAGATGTTAAAAATGTACTTCCCAAAATAAGTATTAAAACACTAAAATGCAATTGGAAGACAAAAGAGTAAGAAAATAATTAAAACAAAACTGTACAGACAGTACAAGTTCAACTTATACTGCTGGAAAGTCTGGGTATGAAGACAAAGGCTAAGAAAAAATTATGAGAAAGCATCTCAGTGCAATGTGGGTGCAGCCATTTATTCATTTTAATCTTTTAATTTGAAAGTGATGCCTGTACTAAAGATTTGTAAGATGTCCCTTTATGTTTACCAAAGGGTAGTGAGCCTTTCTAACTGTTATAACGAATGTCAAAATGACTGCTTTTGTTTTTCACTGTAATGTTGATTTCCTCTATGGTGGGCCGGGGTCCTATCCAGGTGTTCTCCCTACATTGTGCCCCGTGACCTTCACCTGAATAAATGGATGTGGAAAATGGGTGGATGTTTGTTTTCTGCAGAAGTAAAGCGCCTCCCTCTTTAATGGCCGAGTATGGATGCCAGCTGTTCTGCGAACATTTAGCTGTACTGTCATGTCATGTAGAATGTTAGAGCTAAGGTAGTTCTTTTAGGCCCCAAACAGCTTCATCCATTCTTGAAGTACAAAGCACACACATGCAAATGGCACAGCAGCAGTGCCAGTCCATGCCATGTTAGTACTTTTACTTTTGTGTTTAAATTAAGAAACTGGACAGTTGTGTGCACTTAATGGTAACTTATTGTACACAGAAAAATGTGGAATATTTCAAGTTTGAGAATGTATTGTTATATTTTGTGATAATGGATGCTAGTATTCTTTACTTTCCTACATTATTTCTTAGGTATCTTTCAGTACATTTGAAATGATTGATCAAGATTACAGACTTCTAAGTGCTTCGTTTTCCTGAAAGAAATCCAGCAATTCAAATCTTTTCCCTATTAAAAGCAGTATGGCGGTCTGCTGATTGGTGATTTCTATAAGATCCCCACGAGTCCGAGTTAGCCCTGTAGCAGACAAGCCCCATGTCCATGAAGGGGTCCTAACCTTGTGCGTGATGCTGCCATGACAGGTTTTGACCCCTGCAGGTTGGTTATGACAGGAGAAGGAAGTGACCCTCGTGTCGAAAGAGCTACTGAACACACACAAAATGAAAGGAAAAAGGTCTAAAGAGGAAGAAATCAGATAAATGGGACTTTGAAACAAAAGCTTATTATTAACTTCTGATAGATAATGTCATCCCCACTACTGGAATAAAAGAAAACCACCCTGATAGTGAAACAATGTGCTTTAAGTTGACACCTCTTTATTGGGTAACGTCAAACTAGAAATGTCATTCTCACCTGCGGCCACCAGAGGCCGCTGTACACCCATCTTAAAAGCGAAATCCAAGTTTTAGTAAAATGTCACCTGCAAGAAGAAAGTTCTGACACCGCAGTGTACATTACAATCTTGGCATGGTTTCATCGGAGATGTCATTTTTATTTAATGCATTTTGGATGTTAATTCTCTGTAAAAAAAAAAATGATAAACATGATGGAATCTTCAATGTTACTCTTGTGATTTTTCTTACATTATAATTTCATTTTTGCCACAATGATATAATATTTTCTGTTAATCACTGGAAACATCAGCAGACATTTCAGGAGCTGATCCTTGTAATACCAGTAAATCTCTTATCACAGATTTATTGACATTTGCCCTCTTTAATAAAAAGTATAAATAAATGAAACAAATGACCTCTCGGTAGGCTTGTGTTGTTGTAGGCCGTCTGTTTATTGTCATTGGGTGCTTTATAGTGCAGCACAGTGATTAGTGCTGAGCGTTCACCACACCAAGGACAATGGTTCAAGAACAGCAGGGCTTTATTTAAAGAAACAGCTAACTAAATGGTGGACTCAAATAATGGAGATCATTAGTAACAGATGATAGAGATTTAAAATAGACTTTTATCAACAGCTATATTACATTTACAGTCAAATTAACAGACAGCAGTCAAAACATACAGGAGATTCACTTTCTGTATACTTTATTGTGTTGTAGATTGGATTTTAAATGGATAAATCTGACTTATCTGCCCATCAATCTACACTCAATTACCCAAAAATGACAAAGTGTAGACGTTTTCAGAAAGGTTTGCAAATTTATTCAAAATCAAGAACTGAAATCTCTTATTCATAAAAAGTATTCAGCCTCTTTGCTGTGGCACTCCAAATTGTGGTCAAGTGAATCCTGTTTGCTTTAATTTTCCTTGGGATGTGTCTAGAACTTGATTGGAGTCCACCTGTGACAGACAGACATCATGTAAAAAGGCACACACCTGTGTACTGTATATAAGGTCCCACAAGTCCCACTGCAAATCAGGACAAAATCCAAGCCATGAAGTACAAGGAACAACAACAACAACAATCATTTATTTCTTGTAAAGCTTGAAATCGCACAAGGAGTGCATCAATGGGCTTTAACAAGCCAAGGTTTTTGACTGCCCCCAGCCTTGACTTCCTAAGGAGACAAGAAAAAAAATACCAAAAAAATACAATGGGTGTCAAAGAATGGGATAGAAACTAATAAAAGGAGAAACTAATTAGCATAAATGATAAACAACATATCTGTTCATCAGCTAATTGTAAAAAGAGTCAGCAGTGCAGTGGCACCAAGTTCCACATGAGGATACCGAGAACAGAAACAGAATAGGGGAAGGATAGTAACAAAAATAAATATATTACTTATATTTCAGTACTAATGGCTAACAACAGAGATGCAGTATACACAGCTAATAAGCAGCTCTAGTCAGGGTATTGTAAAAGGAAGTAGTGAGTCTTCAGCCTGGATTTAGAAGCTGAAACTGAAGGGGTGACTGTTATACTAGCAGGCAGGCCATTCTACACTTTCATGGCCCTATAGCTAAAAGCTCAAACTCCCACTGTTATTTTATTAACTCTTGAAATTATAAGCAGGACAGCATCTTGAGATCTTAATGTGCACTCTGCTTTGTAAGTAACTAAGCAGGGCCTTGGCCATTTAGGGTTTTAAAAAGTATTTAAAAGGAGGATTTTGAAATATGCCCTAAACCTAACCAGGAACCAGTGTAAGGATTTAAGAACTGGAATTTTCTGTTTGCACTTTCTTGTAGTAATTGTTGCAGCAGCATTTTGATTCAACTAAAAGTTGTATAAAGAACAAGTTGAACAGCCAGTGATCACCACATTTCAGTAGTCAACCCTACCATAAATAAATGCATGAACTCATTTCTCAGTATTGTGCATATTTAGAAAATGTCTTAATGTTCCAACATTTTTAAGATGGAAAAAACATGTTTTGGACAGTTTTGTCATGTACGCTTTAAAGGACATCCATCCATTATCCAACCCGTTATATCCTAACTACAGGGTCACGGGGGGTCTGTGGGAGCCAATCCCAGCTAACACAGGGCGCAAGGCAGGAAACAAACCCTGGGCAGGGAGCCAGCCCACTGCAGGGCACACACACATACACACACCAGGGACAATTTAGAATCACCAATGCACCTAACCTGCATGTCTTTGGATTGTGGGAAGAAACCGAAGCACCCGGAGGAAACTCATGCAAACACGGGGAGAACATGCAAACTCCACACAGGGAGGACCCGGGAAGCAAACCCAGGTCTCCTTACAGAGAGGCAGCAGCGCTACCCACTGCACCACTGTGCCGCCTTAAAGGACATGCTAGTGTCAAAGATAACACATAAATTGCAGGCTGATTCAATAAACCTAATGGTGATTCCCACCCAGTTAAGTAAAGACAAAATATTGTTGCAATCAGCAACTCCCAATTAATAAACACTTCTATTTTATCTGTGTTCAAAGACAAGTAGTTCTCACTAATCCACTCCTATAATTAACTAACACAGTTAATTAAGGGGAACATCAGCAAAACATCAATTAGTCTAAAAGAACAGTATAACTGGGTGTCATCTGCATACAAGTGAAAATTAACACAATGTTTTCTAATGATAGGTCCCAGTGGAATCACATAAAGTGAAAACAGTAAAGGTCCAAGTACTAAACCCTGCAGGACACCATATTCAACTTCCGAGTATAATGGTGGAGTACTGTCAGCACATTTGTGTACATACTGGAAACAGTTTGATAAATAAGAATTAAACCCGACGAGGACAGTGCCTGTGAGTCCAATGTAATATTTCAGCCTGTGCAGTAAATTTGAATAGTCAATGGTGTCAAACACTGTGCTTAAATATAACAAACATAATTACATTTCTATTGTCAGAGGATGTCAAAATGTCATTTACAACACGTGTTATGCTGTTTCTGTACTATGACCAGTGTGGAGGCCAGACTAGAATTTCTCAAATAAATTGATGCGTAAGGCGAGACTGAAGTTGATTAGCAATTACTTTTTCCAGCATTTTTGAGAAGAAGGGCACATTTGAAATTGGTCTAAATTTATTAAGTATATGTGGGTCTAGGTCTGACATTTTAATTAATGGTTTGATAAATGACACTTTTTTAGTGCATCAGGTACTGGTCCATTGCAATAATGAACTACTGATAATATAAGAAAGTCTTGACAGACCTCTGTGATCAAATTATGATGAGTCATAGATCAGAACAAGGGTATAAAACAATTTCTAAATCTTTGCGTGTTTCCTGGAGCATAGTGGTCTCAATGATGGTGAAATGAAAGAAGTTTGGAACCATCAAGACTCTTCCTAGTGTTGGCTGTCCAGACGTAGTAAGTGGAAAGATCTCAATGATCACTCTAACACAGCTTCAGAAGTCTTCTGCTGAAATGGGAGAACCTGTTGAAAGGACAACCATATCAGAATCCACTATTGTGTAAAAAGCAAATGTCAGCCTGCTTGGAATTTACCAAACAGCACTAAGTGGACTCTGAGAGCATGAGGACAAAGATTCTGTGGGCTCATGAGACAAAAATTGAACACTTTGGGCAGAACTCCAAGCATTATCTCAGGTGAAGAAAAGGCCTTGCTCACCGCTTACCTAATACCATCCCTGCATGAAAGTATTTTGGTGGCAGAATCATCCTATGGGGGTGCTTCACAGGGGCATGGACAGGTAGAATGGTTAGAATCGAGGGAAGGATGAATGCAGTCAAATACAGAGAGGTCCTTGATGAAAACCTACTTCAGAGTGTGTGCAGTGTTCAGACAGGGGTGATAGTTGTAAAAATAGGCAAAAGGAGCAAAAGAAGAGTTGAGGGTATCAGTGAGTAATCCCGTTTAATGTATGTTGTTTGTGGACTGTGTCATACACGTGTGCATGGGAGGCAGCTGAAGGGCTTAGAACATACTGCTTATACATCTGCCCAGGGGGGGGCGGGGTACGCTGACGCTCTTTCTGAGTTCTCTGCAGGTCTTACCCGGGAAATCTCACCAGGAGCCGCCATTTCCAGGAAGGACACATCACTTCCGGTTCCGGCCCCCAGGATGAGGTCACTTCCAGTTCCGGCCCAGAGGACGACATCACTTCCGCCCTCTGTGCTATAAAGCACACTGCCTTTGCTCTGGCAGGCAGTTCTGTTTTGGACTCTGTTGTATAAACTGTATACAATGCCTCAAAAACGTTTGCAGCCAGGAAACCAAATTAAACGGGTGGCTGCCCCAAACCTTTCCATGCCTCTGGTCTCCACTTATTACAACTGATATAAAGAAAAAAAATATTGCTTGGCACTTCACTGTGCCAAAACATTAAGGGAATCTTGGTCAAGACATTCTCAAAGAAGGTCTGGTCATGAATGACAGTCTCGTTCTGTTGATGGTGGTATTTACGTATGTTGGAGCGGTCCTAGAAGTGGTGGGGTAGTAGTTGTCGTTTGTTTTCAGTTAGGCATTATACAGGCTTACTGCTTTTGGTATAAAGGAGCCCCTGCAGCGTTTCTTGACACACTTTTGCTGAATAATTTGTTTGCTGAAATTCCTCAGTGTTAGAGTGTCAGAGAGAGGATGTGCAGCATTGTTCATAATGGCACTCAGTTTTGTTTTAATTCTCTCCTTTACCCCTACTGAATCTCTATCATGAATGTATGCTCCATGAATTTGTGATGCAGACAGGTCAAAAGAAGTCAGTCTGTAAATTGTAGACATCCAGCTCTTCAGAATAATTAGATCTTAGGGTCCTATTGAGTCAAACTTAAATGTTGCCTGTGAGGCAAAAATAATTAAAAAGAAAAATTCCTTCTCTTACATGAGAGTGTTACTGGGTCAGTAAGTGTGCATATCCGGTACCTCTCATATCATACCGATCATACACTTAGATAGCCTACTACTGTCTGGTGTGCATCATCATGCCTCAGCCTATGAATTCATGTAGAGTGAGCTCTGTACAAGCTAATGCATGAACTGTCTGTACACTAAAGTGAATGTATGCGCAGGTCACCTCATTTGTATTAAGTCAACTTGGCTTCTGCTTACATTGAGCACCACTCACAACAATCAATTGGCAGTCATTAGTTGGAACAATGCAATAAATGCCAAAAGAGGCAATGGTTTTATTAAAATAACACCTTCACTACTTTAGGTCCACATCTCCTGCCCTGGGCTAATGGCTGATGTCTCTCCAATAGATGACTCTAGAGACAGCATGCTATGTGCTTGCTAGGGACTTAACTAATTATTTGTGCTTGAGCAAAAGGAGCAGAAAGCCAAGATACCTAACTGGACAGAGTGATACCTGGACATTGAAGAGAGTGTCAATGTCAAGTTTATTTATATAGCACATTTAAATACCACATCACCTTGGACAGTGACGGTCACCTCTTAGCACCCCTGCTTCCGGGTCTGAAGACAATGGAAACGAAGACAAACAACCTGTAGTTCAGTGATGGACTGGGGATGCTGAGGAAAAGCTACAGGATTGGTTTGATTCCATAAATTGGGACATATTTAGTGATTCCTCATCACACGTACAGTGTATAAGTATGCTACCATTGTAAACAGATTCATTAATTAATGTGTAGATAATTGTAAACCAAAAAATACAATATGCATATTTAATAATAAGAAATTGTAGATCATCAAATTTTACAGTAATTTCTTTCAGACTGGCAATACAGCATTGTAGCCAGGTGTAGAACTGTCATGTTGTAAAGACAGAATACATATTTATGTAAAAGACTAAGACATTAATGGGAGAAAACAGATGACAAATTCAGAAGTGGTGAAAATAACACAATACAAAAATGAAATGAAAACTCTAGAATTCGTAGCCAGTTAAATGCTGCAAAGGTTCTAATTGTACAGTCATATGAAAAGGTTTGTGAACCCCTCTTAATTCTTTGGATTTTTGTTTATCATTAGCTGAGCTTTCAAAGTAGCAACTTCCTTTTAATATATGGCATGCCTTATGGGAACAGTAGTGTTTGAGCAGTGACATTAAGTTTATTGGATTAGCAGAAAATATGCAATATGCATCATAACAAAATTAGACAGGTGCATAAATTTGGGCTCCCCAACAGAGATATTACATCAATACTTAGTTGAGCCTCCTTTTGCAAATATAACAGCCTCTAAACGCCTCCTATAACATGTGATGAGTGTCTGGATTCTGGATGGAGGTATTTCTGACCATTCTTCCATACAAAATCTCTCCAGTTCAGTTAAATTTGATGGCTGCCGGGCATGGACAGCCTGCTTCAAATCATCCCATAGATTTTCGATAAAATTCAAGTTAGGGGACTGTGACAGCCATTCCAGAACATTGTACTTCTCCCTCTGCATGAATGCCTTTGTAGATTTCAAACTGTGTTTTGGGTCATTGTCTTTTTAGAATATTCAACACCTGTGTAACTTCAACTTTGTGACTGATGGTAGAACATTATCCTGAAGAATTTGCTGATATTGGGTTGAATTCATCCGACCCTCGACTTTAACAAGGTCCCTGAACTAGCCACACAGCCCACAGCATGATGGAACCTCCACCAAATTTGACAGTAGGTAGCAGGTGTTTTTCTTGTAATGCTGTGTTCTTCTTCCGTCATGCAAAGCGCTTTTTGTTCTGACCAAATAACGCAGTTTTTGTCTCATCAGTCTATTCTCACAATCCTACGCATATGCCGGTCCTGTATTTTTCTTGGCCTGCCAGACCTGGGTTTAACAGCAACTGTGCCTGTGGCCTTCCATTTCCTGATTACATTTCTTACAGTTGAAACTGACAAGTTTAAACCTCTGAGATAGCTTTTTGTAGTCTTCCCCTAAACCATGATACTCAACAATCTTTGTTTTCAGATCTTTTGAGAGTTGCTTTGAGGATCCCATGCTGTCACTCTTCAGAGGAGAGTCAAAGGGAAGCACAACTTGCAACTGACCACCTTAAATATCTTTTCTCATGATTGGACACACCTGTCTATGAAGTTCAAGGTTTAGCAAGCTAATCCAACCAATTTGGTGTTGCAAGTAATCAGCATTGAGCAGTCACATGCATTCAAATCAGCAAAATTACAAGGGGACCCAAATTTTTGCACAGCCAGTTTTTCACATTTGATTTAATTTCATACAACTAAACACTGCTTCACTAAAAATCTTTGCTCGGAAAACACCCCAGTACTCAGCTGTTCCTAGACAATGAAAGACATACCACTGTTACCTTTTTGTTGAAAGTAGAGTAAATTATTATGCAGGGTGAGAGGGTATCCCAAACTTTTTCATATTACTGTAGCTAAAAGTCTTTTCCCGTCCTTCCCCTAAGTAAGCATCAAGTGAGGAGTGAGTTTTGTTAGTTACTGAATTTAATCCTAAATCTTGGACATCCACCATCTTAAATAGTGTCATCACACTGTTGGACAAAGTGGGCATTGCCCATTCTACTAGACCTTTAGTGGCACACAAAGTCTGTTAAGATAGCAAATTTAACAGAGAGGCAGGAAGCCATTTGAACTCGCACCAGAGTGAATGGCTTAACTGCAGCTTTAACCAAACTTTGGTCAGCTGTGTACTTCACCTGATAACAAAGGTGTAAATCAGAGTTGAGCTGACACCTCTACAGATGATCACTTAAACAAAGAGATACCCAAATGGACATTAACCTTAGGCTTGCAACAACAGACTGAATGAGATGGACAACTTCTCTCTCTCTGAAACCTAAACGCTAATGAGTCGCTTCCCTAAAAGCTGACAATCCTCTTCTCTTTGGGGGCTTGAAAGCTGAGATCCTCTGCAAAACCAAGCTCTGTGGCAGTTTCTAAGCCAAGTCTGAGGAGACCGAGAAGCAGCAAGTACTTCAAGAAGGGAACATGCTGTAATATTGCTTGTATGCTGTTGTGCCAGAAAGAGTAATGGTTTTCCCAATGAAGTTGCAGAAGTTACAGCAAAGAGCATAACAGTGAGCTGAGAAAAGAATTACAGCACACCATGGGCAAAAGACCTGTAAGAAAAGGCAAAGAGTGTACTCCAACACAAGAAAAGTTCTGTTGAACCAGAACAACAACTTCACATCACAACAGACATCATCCTTAAAGACACTATATCATAAATCTGTGCAAAAATAATTAGAACTCTAAATAGCCAGTAAACAACAACCTCTTCTGTGTTATATGTTTGCCTTTCTTATCTGTCATGTCTGTTTTGTCTTCTTTGTCAATATATATGCAGTTATCATCTTTGTATAATCAATAAATTATATTATTCTGTTTCTTAAAAATGAGTACTCTTCTGATACCTTGACATAAACCTGGCTGGAGACCACCCCATACAACAGAGAAAGGTCAGGTAAATAAAGTAGGAGCCTTACCTAATTATTTTGTTAATTACCGCAAAGCCAAAGGCAAAACTGCTAATTAACCAAATTAAAATCTAATTCTCTTACTCCAACAAAGTAAGTAATGCGAGGTTTCCAGTGTCTGTCTTTATGCAGTACTGTTCCTAGTGCGCTGATGTAGACTCACCGTGGAGTGACTGGAGCAGCCTGTCAGACAAAGTTCCTCTTTCTTAAGAAGTGTAATGAACTGCATTCCCATCTGTCTCTCCTATTACTAACAAAGAAATAAGAGATATACCCAGATAGCTATGCAGTGTAAACATGAAACCAGAAAAAGCCTTGTTCTTGAATACATTACAAATACAGTAATCCCTCGCTATATCGCACTTCGACTTTCGCGGCTTCACTCTATCGCGGATTTTATATGAAAGCATAACTAAATATATAACGCGGATTTTTCGCTGCTTCGCGGGTTCTGCGGACAATGTGTCTTTTTACTTCCTGTATATGCTTCCTCAGTTGGTTTGCCCAGTTGATTTCATACAAGGGACGCTATTGGCAGATGGCTGAGAAGCTAACCAATCAGAGCACGCAGTTAAGTTCTCCTGACTGAGAAGCTAACCAATCAGAGCACGCAGTTGAGCTGAATACAGTGTTAACCAGGAAGTCTCATCTCGCTCATTCAGCATCAACGTGCTTCGCTGTGTAAAGAGTTGTGCTCTTTAGTGTTTATCTTTTTGCATAGTCAAGCCCTTCATTATGGCTCCAAAACAATCTGCTACTGCTTCAGGTGCCGTGCCCAAGCGCAAGAAGAAGATGTTAACGATTGCCGAAAAGGTAAACGTTTTGGATTTGTTGAAGGCTACGATTCTTTTTATTTAAAAAGTAGGAAAGGAATATAAGATCTACGGCTGCAGCGTCCTTTTAACCAGGGTGCAAAACGAGTTGTAAGTGGATGTAATAAGGCAGTAGTCTGGATGGAATCTGCTTTAGGGATTTGGATTGAAGACTGCCAGAAGAAGAACAACGGCAGTGCTACACAATCGCCTGAAGTGGCTCCTTTACAAGGGCTGTAACGCTCTCCTTTGTTGTGCAGTAAAATTAAACTCATTGTTATCGGACAAGTCATCGTGTCATTGTTGGTGAGTAACCATAATTAATTTTCTTCTTACAGTGCTTAGTACATGTATGTACGTTTAGTGTCACTGTACACATATTTACTGTATACTGTTTTTCTTGCAATGTACGTATTTATTGCTGGTGACCTGTCTATCGTAATGGCTGTAACATATGTGATATCGGAGACACTCAATATCTTTAAAATAATATTTAGGTTTTACTGTATATAAACAGTGTGTGTTTATATACATCATTTCAATGAATCTTACCTAATATCTAAGAGAATACAAAGGGATTATGCTGTATAACTCTGCGGGGAATATTTATAAACAGTGCGGGAGAGTTTATAAGGGCTTAAAATATATAAAAATAACCATACAAACATATGGTTTCTACTTCGCGGATTTTCACCTATCGCGGGGGGGTCTGGAACGCAACCCCCGCGATCGAGGAGGGATTACTGTATATTACAATAGTAGCCGTGCTACTTGTGATGTAATAGTTTAAAATGTTTGCTGTCTCTTGACCTACATACACCTTCAGTGCCCTTCCTCTGTATTCCTGTGTATCTAAATGTTTCTTTACCGGTGCTCCCTTTCTCAAGTGTGTTCCCATAAAGGCAGCTTCTCAGACGCCGTCATTATTTTCCAGGTCCCTTTCTCACATCCTGTCTGCTTTTATACTTTCTGTATTTGAAGGTGACTCTCAGCATGTATCCCATGCTGTTCCTCCACCTTGTACGTCTCATACTCGCTCTTCCTCTTTTGTCACATCACCAAAGCCAAACTAACCGAATACACCAAAGCTAAACTGACCAATCACATTAATCAGAGGGACTGGACGCATGGATTTTAGTGTTTTATTATATAGTAAATTCTGAAGGAAATACAGGCGGCACGGTGGCACAGTGGGTAGCGCTGCTGCCTCGCAGTTAGGGACCCGGGTTCAATTTCCGGGTCCTCCCTGCGTGGAGTTTGCATGTTCTCCCCGTGTCTGCGTGGGTTTCCTCCCACAGTCCAAAGACATGCAGGTTAGGTGCATTGGCGATTCTAAATTGTCCTTGGGGTGTGTGTGTGCGTGCGCCCTGCGGCGGGCTGGCGCCCTGCCCAGGGTTTGTTTTCTGCCTTGTGCCCTGCGTTGGCTGGGATTGGCTCCAGCAGACCCCCATGACCCTGTAGTTAGGATATAGCGGGTTGGATAATAGATGGATAGATGAAAGAAATACATCTATACAGGCACACATGCAACTATATTTTGAAGGGGGCACAAAAAAAAAGTTTGCTCAGAAACACACCAAAATCCACTTCAAATAAGACAACTGATGGCAAAACACTTTGAAATCAAAGAAAAGCATATCTTTACATGATATTTATTGTTGATTTAACTTCTTGAAACAAACGGCTATGAGGCCAAGCATCAATCTCAGCAAACAAGAGGAGTGTGGAAAAGGGTTGTACCTCTCGTTCAGATTTGGTCAATCCAGTTGTGTCTCAGGGACTCAGTTTGGAAGGTCAAAAAGATAGATCAGCTGTCAACCATGGACAAGGCAACCTTCTGTTGTTATAGTGCAGCAAAAGACAAACACTCCATGAGAGAGCAAGCAATCAATTGAGCTCTCTCATTATTTAATTCAGATGTCATTTATAATAGTTAGTCCAATAAACAATACAATTCCATGTTGTATCCACCAGGGGACACATGCTTCCTGGAAATGCATTCTTTTAGAACTGCAGCTCACATTTGAACCTATACTTATTCCATTCCAGTAGCCATGGTAGAGATATTAAGACAGGAGGAACATGATAGAAAAGAAACAACATGCTATATTTGACTTGCTTTAAATTTCAGCTTTCATTCCTAATATACATTGTAGCATATAGTACAAAATATGCAAAAATACAGCTGAAAAAAAGCAATTGAACAGTACAGTTTTACAGTGGGGCCTTTGATGATTGTATATTTCACGGGAGTTTGGAGGTATTTCTCTAAGCATAGGCTTCTCCCATCTGTGCGCGTGGAGGATGCAATCATCTATCTACTCCACAAGGCTTATTCTCACCTGGACAAAGCTGACAGCACTCTGAGGATTATGGTTTTTGATTTCTCCAGTGCCTTCAATACCATCAAGCAATCTATGTTAAGGAGTAAACTCAGGTGGATGAGCCTGTGGTGTCCTGGATGATGGACTTTCTGTTGGGCAGACTGCAGTTTGTGAGACTCAAATTCTACTTCTGACACAGATGTGAGCAACACAGGAGTACCACAAGGAACAGTCCTGTGTGACTAGAAATATAACACCAGGTCATGTTACTTGCAGAAATTCTCAGATGATTCTGCACTTATGGAGTGTAGTGATAAAGGGGATGAGACAGAGGAGAGGAGTCAGGTGGAAAAGTTTGTTTCTTGGTGCAAAGAGAACTGTCTGCAACTTAACATCAGCAAAACCAAGGAAATGGTGATTGACTTTCACTGCAGCAAAGAACCTCTCTCTATGTCCAGTTATGATTCAAGGAATGGATGGAGAGGTGGTGCTCTCCTATTGGAGCTTGGGGATCCACATCAATGACAGGTTGGACTGGTCTTGGAACACAGATGAACTATACAAGAAAGGGTAGATCAGGCTCTACATTCTTAGGAGACTGCATTCCTTTAATGTGGGAAGTGGCATCCATCACATCTTTTATAACTCTGTGATGGCCAGTGTGATAATCTACACTGCGGTGTGCTGGGCTGGTAACATCACTTCAAGAGAAGGCCATTGAATCAATAATCTAATTAAATGGACAAGCTCAGTTGTAGGACACACTCTGGACACCCTGGAGGTCGTAGCAAAGGAGAGAATTAAAACAACTTGAGTGCCATTATGAACAATGCTGCACATCTCCTCTCTGACACACTAACACTGAGGACTTTCAGTCAATGATGTATTCATTAGGAATGTTACAAGAAATGAGAAAGGGGCTCCTTTATACCAATAGCAATGTGCCTATATCTATCTATTTATATATGTATTTATTTAAAGAGCTTCTGTAAAAGCCAAATTTCAGCCCCTGGGGACAAAAAAAGGTTATGTCTATCTATCTATCTATCTATCTATCTATCTATCTATCTATCTATCT
>JANRMT010062848.1:16237418-16256756 GCA_026402145.1 Polypterus bichir lapradei | reverse complement strand
TCTATCTATCTATCTATCTATCTATCTATCTATCTATCTATCTATCTATCTATCTATCTATCTATCTATCAGGGTGGTTCTGGGCCAATGAGGCTGTGAGGGGCTTTATACCTACTCATCTCACAGCCCAATATTACAGTATGTATGTACTAACATCAGTTGAGGGGGGTATTTCTATCGATTATGCTCTTTTTCTCCCAGCAGATTCTTTCATTATCTGCAAACAGTGCCTCTGCTCTAATCACTAAATGACTTTATGATCCCTACCTGAAAATCATGTCTGTTCGGCTTCAGTTAGCAAATGTATGCATGTATGCTAAACATGAAATATTAAATGAACACTGTACTCCCAAGTCACAACATTGCAAAAATTATTTTTCAACTCTTGTTACACATACTGTTACATACTCCTTCTTCTCTTTCTCTTCCTCTTTATAAACAGAACATTCCAGCATGTTCTTGTCCTAACTTTGTGGCATATCTTCTTATATAATAAGCTACCGTGGTTGTCCATTTGTCTGTCGAGGATTTTAAATCACCTGTAGCTCACAAGCCATTCGAACCATCCACCCATCCATTATCCATCCAGCTATATCCTAACTACAGGGTCACGGGGGTCTGCTGGAGCCAATCCCAGCCAACAAGGCAGGAAACAAACCCTGGGCAGGGCGCCAGCCCACCACAGGCCACACACACACCAAGCACACACTAGGGACAATTTAGAATCGCCAATGCACCTAACCTGCATGTCTTTGGACTGTGGGAGGAAACCCACGCAGACATGGGGAGAAAATGCAAACTCCACACAGGGAGGACCTGGGAAGAGAACCCGGGTCTCCCTACTTCGAGGCAGCAGCGCCACCCACTGCGCCACCGTGCCACCCCCATTTGAACTATTGACCTGAAATTTGGTACACATATACTACGTGACATCTACTACTGGGGTGATGATTGACCTCTCTTTATTTTTATTTTATTTTATTGTAGAATCCACTCTCGGAAGCGGCCAGTACAGTAGCCGTGCGACACATGCTTACAGGTGCCGATCTCATCCCCTACCACCTTCGCCATAACTTCCCCTACCACTTCATATCTTAAATCATTCTGGGGGCAGATTGAAGATTTAAATGCCAGCTTAAGTGAAAAATTAAAGAAAACATCCTAAGAAATTGCAACACAAACACTGACTTAAGCAGTTTTAACACGATGCCAACGAAAGAAGAGAAACAGCAGGCTGCTAGGATGGAGAAAAGAAGAGCCGCTCTGGAAGCAGCAAGCGCATCAACCTCTGAGCAAACAAATGCTAAATGTACAGAGAAAGAGTATGAAAACTATGAATGCTCAAGTCAAGTGTATTCACTGCACGTTATCATGCAGTTCACTGTTACTGGTATATATGTAAAAGCTTTACAAAACTATAATGCAAAAATAAAATGCAAAATAATTGATCACATAAGGTGCAACTAAATAGTCACTGGTTTAAGAAGTCACAATTGGTTTAAGAAGATCACGAAATCAGTTCTATGGTGGTCACCTCTCTGGAGTTTCAACTGATTGTAGTCTAAATGCACCTTATCTAGAAGGTCCAACTTCAGATGTGTCAGTTTGGTGGCCAAACCTACAGAAAAAAGACAAAAAACATTCCAAGCAACTCTGTGAAAGCTGATAGAAAAGCACAAGTCAGGGAATGGAGACAAGAAAATATCCAAGTCACAAAATGTCCCTTGGAGTCCAGTGAAATCAGTCATTAAGAAATGGAATTGGACACAGCTGTAAATCTGACCAATGCAGGCTGTGGACAAGAACAGAGTGCTGGTGCAAGAAGAAGATAAGTAAGGAAGGCCACAAAGAGACCTGAGAATCTGAGGGAGAAACCCACTGTTAAAAAAAGGAGCACATAACATCTCACCTAGAGTTTTCCAAAAGGCACATGGGAGCCTCTGAAGTCACCTGGAAGAAGGTTCTGTGGTCTGGGCCCAAAATTGAACTTTTTGCCCATCAGCCTACGTGCCATGTTTGGTGTAAGCAAAGCACTCCACATTATCACAAACACACCATCCCCACTCCGAAGTATGGTGATGGCAGCATCATGCTGTGGGGATGCTTCTCTACAGCAGGCCCTGAATGGCTTGTGAGGGTAAAATGAATGTTGCAAAAGACAGTAAAATCTTGGAGAAAACCTGATGCAGTCTGCAAGAAACATCTGGCTTGGTAGAAGATTTCTTTTCTAGCAAGACAGCAACCCCAAGCATAAAGCCAAAGCTACACAGGAACGACTTAAAAACAACAGTGTAAAATCCTAGAGTGGCCGAGTCAGATTCCAGGTCTCAAACCAATTGAGAATTTGTGGCTGGACTTGAAAAAGCCTGTTCATTCATGATCTCCATGCACCCTGACAGAGCCTGAACAGTTTTACAAAGAAGAACCGGGGGAAATGGCAGTGTCCAGATGTACAAAGTTGAGAGAGAAGAATTGTGAACACAGACACAAGGTGCAACTACTAAATACTTACTTGAATGCGTATGCAATCAATTATATTGTGTTTTATATTTGTAATTATTTCAGATCACTCTGCAGAGATTTGAGTCTTTAAAGAATCTTTTTCTGTTGTTGAACATCACATTAATTCCATTGTGATTTAGTCTTATATAATAATAAAATGTGCAACCTTTCCAAGGGAGCTAAATTTAGGTGTAAATGGAGTACAGCTTGCATTACCATTTCAAGTTTCATAAATTCAAGGCACATACTAATTACTGATTATTGTTTTCTGCTCACAATAGTAATTGTTCATCTTTTGTTTCAGGTGGACGTGAGGTTTTTGTGTGAGTTTAGAACCAACTAGTTGAAATAGAAATTCTGACAACTTTTAAAAATGATCAAGATAAGGTACTGGGGACAATGAACCTCACAGCTAAATAAACGAGCTTGATGGACTGAATGAAACCCTATTATTTGTTAATCTAGGAAACTGCCTGCCTGTTTAAATAGGAAATAAAGAATAAGTTCTGTATGTTACAAGTAAAAGTTATTTCTTCACAAACACGGTATACGTACATTTGCCACACAAAAATTGTGTTCTAAAGTTAAGCGTTTTCTATAAATCTAACAAAAATCTGGTCTGCCCTGGTGTTTTATTAAGGAAGTTAAGGGGCACAGAGCAGCACTGGAAAATAAAAGCTTAAAAATGGTTAACTATTTATGGAGCTTTAGAGGATACTTAATGGTAGAGGGGTGTTACTAGTATATACCATTTATCTTTGTGATGACTGGCGTAATTGAAATGCTTTGTAGCTATTTTGTGAAAATGAACTCAAAAAGCATGGTATTCTGTAAGATTTCTTCATTCTGCCAAGTTACATTGAACATGAGAACATGGAGGATCCAGCCAATGGGTGTAAGAAAAGGACGGCCATTTTGAATTTCATTTGTAGTGCTGACTTGAGACATTTGTTTGTTTTCTGAGTATTTTCCCTGACAGTTTATAAGTTCTAATTTATAAGTTCTAACTTATGAGTCTTGTTTGCCCACTGCCATCGGGCAATTCAATGCTTCCACCCAATTTACTTGTTAAGTTTATTTTTATTTATTTAATTATCAATTGATTGATTGATCGATTGATTGGCTGAATTATTCTTCTTTTGCTTGCATCTGAATTTCTCCATGGGATTAATAAAGTTTATCTAATCTAATTTTCTGAAAACACATAATGGATTTTACAACCAGAAGGTTAGATGTGCTTTAGCTAACATTCAACCACAGTAAGCTACCTCAGCCACCATCAGATAGATAGATAGATACTTTATTAATCGCAAGGGGAAATTCACATCATCAGCTGGCTATGTGTATTAAAATACAAAACTACACATTTTTGGATTACCAGAACAGGTTACAGGGAGTCAGAGATTCTTTCACCAACACTGGAAATGAGGCAGGGATGCAAATGAAAATAGAAAGTTGTTATTTTTAAAATTGTAATAGTAATTTTTCAGAAATATACAAGCTTGAATGGTAGAAGAAACCACCTGAAATACACTTTTTAAATACTCAATTTTAAATGCCTATTTTTCAGCACAAGAAGTATTGCCATTAAAATATCCCAACTAGACAACTGCATTTTCTTTAGTTTATATGTTTGAATTTCAGAATCATGATTTAATGAAAATGAAGCAGACCATGTCAGTGGCTTTATGTTTTTCAGTAAAGCTAGCCATAGCAGAAGAGCAGCTGTCAAGGAGCTGTAAGTGAAAACATGCACAGAAACTAAAAACGAAGATGTCTCACATGCTCCTCATACATAAGAAACAGCATATTCAAATTATGAGAGACCTAAAGCTGTCCCCACCCAGACCTTTCATAAGATGCTTTGACGAATGTCCTCCATTGCTCTGGCTTCACTTTGCTTGCAGGGTGTGCTTGTCAGTCCGAGGTTGGATTAGCTCTAAAGTGATACCACCTTTCACTGCTCTGATTTACGCTTCTCCTCTCGGTCACAAGTATGGCGTGCGCTCATAAGAACTGAAGAGTTGATTGCCCTGGCACACAGATGGCTTTTTTCACCCCTTGACTGACACGTAAATCAATGTATGATTTATTTTTCTGGAAATCCAAAACTTCAATTGTTTATTTGATATTTTTTTAACACATGCCAGTAAAATACTGCCATATGTTTAATAATCTGTGTATATTAGCTGGTTGTACCACATTTTCTGATTATTTTACTTCTCTTTATATTTGTGTGTCATTCAGAGAAGAATTCCACAGTCCTTTGCTTCTTTATCGCTCACTAAACAAATGGTATTGCTAAATATCATTCTGAAAAAAAAAACTTAAATATCGTAAATCTGATATTTTGCTAGTTAAGAGCTCACAGAGCATGTCAAGGAAGGGAGACCCCAGCAACCCGACCAGCTCAAGGAGTGACACTTACAGGATAATTCCATCAAGGTGTGTGACAGACTGGGTCCCCAGTAACTGTCTCTGTGGGTTCTCATATGGACGTAGTGGGCCTGTTATGTACAGTCAGTTCCTGGCAGCTATGTGGGCTTTTAGGAAGCAGGGATGCCCCCACCTAATTAGAAATAGTGTCTGGATGATCCACAGGAGATGTGTTGGTGGCCTCACTTTGCTCAGATTTATGCCGAAGTCAATGGCGCACGGACTGCCAAGAGACACAGCGCTGTACAGAAACCCAGAGACCAACCCAGAATTGAAGCTTAGAGTGGGGAATGCATTGTTACACATCACCCTGTCTCATTAAACTTGAATCATGGGGCAGATGTTAGTTAGACTTCTCTAGATGCAGGAAAGTAGATGCGACCCAAACGGGATGCCCTATAAACCTCATCATCACCAGGGATTTCTTGAGTATAAAAAATAAAGAACTTTATGAACGCTTTTCAGTCCAGTTGATGGTCCCTCATTTTCCAGCAGTGCTGACTCAGACTAGCCTGTCAGGGTCAAAGTCAGTGCACTCATTGTGTGGACCGCCCACCCCAGGAAGGCTGTGTAAGCCTCTAATTGTGTCTCTTCTTTAACCACTGACCACCAGTGATTTATAACTTCTGGCCTCTGGGCTGTAGTAAATTCTTTAGGAAAGTCTTGAGTACCGAAAAAGAATGTTACTATGGTGCTAGGGTCATTCTGAAAAATACATACCCTGTGTTGTAGTTTCGAGACCACCTTGACCCTAACATGAACTCCAAATGCATTTATGTTTTGTTAAGGAAGCCGGGGTTGGAGCTCTAAGAGTAGTACATCTTGTACTAAGAGATCCATCCCTCTAGTTTCTGTCATTGGTTGTGGATAGTACAGTACTTCTATACATGGTAGCTTCTAGGCAGGCATTGTAGGGTAAGGGCTAAGGCTAAGGCCTTTTAAACGATATGGTTTCAAGTTTCATTTACACATCTTAATTAACATGTGGGCCTAAGCAAGTCACTTAACACTCCTGTGCTCCAACTGTTCAAAATTAAATAGTGGATATACATAGTTGTCATACAGTGGCACAGTGGTAGTGCTGTTGCCTCATAGTAAGGAGACCAGGGTTTGTGTCCTGAGTCCTCCCTGAGTGGAGTTTGCATGTTTTTCCCATGTCTGTGTGGGTTTCTTTGAGGTTCTCTGGTTTCCATCCACAATCCAAAGACATGCAGGTTAGGTGGACTGGTGACACTAAATTGGCCCTGGTGTGTGTGTAACGTTGTTCACCCTGTGATGGACTGGTTCCCCATCAAGGTATTGCTCCTGCCTTGCACCCTTGCTTGCTGGGATGGGCTCCAGCCCATGACCCTGCTCAGGACTAAGAGGGTTTAGAAATGGTATGATATGGTGTGATAGATGATATGGTGTGATTAATCCTGAACCTGTAAGCTGGCATAAATAAAGTTGTCTGGCAATATACAGTGCCTTCAGAAAGTATTCAGGCCCTATCATGTTTTCCACATTTTGTTATGTTGCAGCCTGATACCTGAATCAAGAAACACTCAATACCCCAAAATGACAAAGTGAAAACAATATTTTAAATCCATCCATCCATCCATCCATTACCCAACCCGCTGAATCCAAACAGAGTCACAGGGGTCTGCTGGAGCCAATCCCAGCCAACACAGGGCACAAGGCAGGAACCAATCCTGGGCAGGGTGCCAACCCACCGCAGGACACACACAAACACATCCACACACCAAGCACACACTACGGCCAATTTAGAATTGCCAATCCACCTAACCTGCATGTCTTTGGACTGTGGGAGGAAACCGGAGCGCCCGGAGGAAACCCACGCAGACACGGGGAGAACATGCAAACTCCACGCAGGGAGGACCCAGGAAGCGAACCCAGGTCTCCTAACTGCGAGGCAGCAGCGCTACCACTGCGCCACCGTGCCGCCCATATTTTAAATTTTTTTGTAAATTTATTAAAAAACCAAAACTGAAATATCTTATTGACGCAATTATTCGGACCCTTCACTCAGCATTTCGTTGAAGCACCTTTGGCAGTGATTCCAGCATTGGAGCCTTCTTGGATATAACATGAGAAGATTCACACACCTGGATTTGGGGATTTTTTGCCATTCTTCTCTGCAGATCCTCTCAAGCTCTCTCAGGTTGAATGGAGACCACCAGTGGACAGCTATTTTCAAATTTCTCCAGAGATGATTGATTGCATTCGCTTCTGGACTCTGGCCGGGCCACTCAAGAGCATTACTAGAGTTGAGCCTAAGGCACTCCCGTGTTGTCTTTTGTGCTTAGGGTCTTTGTCCTGTTGGAAGATAAACTTTTGGGGTAGTATGAGGACCAGAGAGCTGTGGAGCAGGTTTTCATTAAAGATATCTCCTCATTTTACTCTGTTCAGCTTTTTTTCAGTCCTGACTTGTCTCCAAGTCCCTGCTACTGAAAAACAAACCTACAGCATAATGCTCCAATCACCCTGCTTCTCCGTTATAATGGTATTGTGCGGGTGATGAGCCTGGTTTCCTCCAGAAATGACACAAAGAATTAAGGCCAAACAGTTCAATCTTGGTTTCAATCTTGTTTCTCCAAGTCTGAGAGTCATTTAAGTGCCTTTTTTAAACTCCAAGCAGGCTTTCATATGTCATTTGGCCACTCTGCCATAAGACCCAGATCAGTAGAGAATAGCAGTGATGGTTGTCCTTCTAGAAGTTTTTCCTATTTCCACACAAGTTCTCTGGAGCTTAGTCAGGGTGAACATCAGGTTCCTGGTCAGCACTCTTACCAAGGTCCTTCTCCCCCAATTATTGTTTGTTCAGGCAGTCAGCTACAGAAAGAGTCACGATTGTTCCAAATGAATGTTAAGAACTATGGTGTCAACTGTGCTCTTAGAAACGTTAATGCTGTATAATTTTGTTTGACGTCTTCCACACACCATCGTATTTACATGAACTTGTTGAACATTAAATTCCAAAACCATGAGCATTAATATTGAAGTAGCCCCCTTTGTGTTTAGAACAGCCACCATTCTTCTGGGAAGGGATTCCACTAGATGTTGAGGGGTGTCTGTGAGTGTTCAGCCACAAGAACATTTGTAAAGTCAGGTACTGATGTTTGAGGAGAGGACCTGGCTCACAACCAAAGGTGTTCAATAGATTTGAGGTTAGGGCTCTGTGCAAACCACTTGGGTTTCTCCATGTCTTTATAGACCTGGCTTTGTACACAGGGGTACAGTCTGCCAGAACAGATAAGGAGCATACAGAAAGGTTGTAAGCACACTATTGTCTAAATGTCTTTGTTTGCAGTAGTATTAACAGTACATTTCACTGGAACCTAGAGGCCTAGAAGGTGATGTTTGTCAAAGCAGGTAGACACAACAGGGGCACCCTCAGCCCCAAAGAAAGCACTAAGTGTCTCAGGACAGGCAGCAGAATCAGGCTTATTGTATGGCGTACATACAGACTCAACTCAGATGGAACCATTAGCGTCCAGCCATGAGCGCCTTTTACATTTATTACAATTCATATCATTTAAGCCATTATTCTTCCTCATCTGATTCCTACCATTCCATTGCTCCAATCCTGCCTCTAATTAATTCTACCAATAATTCTTAGTTGAGTGGGTGTCATACCCCACTCTGTCTATCTTATCTGTTTGATAAGGACGATTCTTGCTTGCTACCATTATTTACGTTCACATTCCCTCTGTTTGTGAGGGGCCAATCTTTCTACAGCTCTCCTGCACGTCTAACCTTTGACGTAATGAACTACTGTTGGTTTCTAGCTCATACAAAATAATAAAGAACATGTAGACATGAATCTCTTTAATCCTAACACTTACATGTTTAATGTTTACTTGCCCATGTACTTATAATACTCTTCTATACGTTCTCCTGGCATCATTCTTCCAACAGACTGCCAGATAGGGAAGCATGTGTCATCACTTAGGAGAACACATTTCCACTGCCCCACAGTCCAATGCTGGTGTGCTTTACACCAATCCAGCTGAAGCTTGACATTGCATATTGTGATCTTAGGGTCGTGTCCAGCTGCTTGGCCATGGAAATCTATTTCATAACCTCCTGATGCACAGTTATTGTGTTGATGTCTCTTCCAGAGGTATCTGGAAAGTCTGTAGTGAGCGATGCAACAGAAGATGCACTACTTGCTTCATCCCTCAGTCACCCTGCTCTGGATTTGAACGGTCTACCACTTCATGGCTGAGCTGATGTTGCTCTTCGATGCTTCTGCTTCACAATCACGGCACTTACTGTTGACCAGGGTAGATCTAACAGAGCAGAAGTTTCACATACTGACTTGTGGCAAAGGCAGCATCTTCAATGGTAAATTCTTCAGTACTCGTAATGTTTGTGAATGGAGATTGCATGGGTAAGTGCTTGAATTTAAGAAACTATTAACAATGGAGTTGGCTGAAGCACTCCAAAATTCCAACACTAAAAAAATATCTAAACATTTCAAGAAAAGCAGCCAGTTCAGGCCAACAAAGCTCACCAAACCTGCCCACCCAATTTCTGCAAAATAACGTCAACTTGAGCTCTGGAGGTCCTTAAGGTCCTACTTTCTACCACAATAGTTAGTCATTTATTCCATGCAGCTTTGATTGTCTGAGTGAAGAAAACTTTTCACATGTTTGTTTAAAATTTACCCTTGACAAGTTTTTAGCTCTGCCTCTGTTTTCTTGTTGGACTCATTTTAAAGTAACAGGTGGGAGCCACTGTACAAATTCCCTTCATCATTTTAACTGTTGTGGCGAGTTGCAGGGGCTGCGACCCGGCCGGGATGCCTGGAAGGACAGGGAGGTAGCGTGTACGTCCTCCGGGCCACGAGGGGGCAGCCGCCCTGGATCAGAGGAGGACCACGGGAGAAGAGCGAGGAGGCTCAAGCCCATTGGGGCCCGTGGCCACCACCAGGTAGCGCCCCGCGTTTCAGAGGGCCCGGGAATGATCTACTTCTGCCACACCCAGGAAGATGGAGGAGGATCCCTCCAGGGACGCATGGAGTGCTTCCGAGTGCTCTCCTGACACTTCTGCCACACCAGGAAGTATCGTCAGAGGGAGCACCTGGAGCACATCTGGGTAAGAATAAAAGGGCCCGCCTTCCTACAGTCTGGGAGCTAGAGTCGGGAGTGGGAGCGGGAGAGAGGAAAGGCGGTCCAGGGATAGAAATAGAGAAGCCCGGAGGAAAGGTGATTGGGACAAGGAGCCCAGTGTACTGTGCGGGACTGTGTAAATTGAAGAATAAACGTGCTATTTGATAAAGATGCGGTGTCTGTCTAATGGTGTCCAGGAATGTCTCACACTGTTTTGACAGTTTTGGGCTTACTGCTCCTCCAGAGCCTCTATACTGGTATCATCACTTGATGCCTTATAAGAATCCGAACCCACTCTTGAGATATTCAATGGAAAAAAATATGTCTTATTGCATTTAAAAATGAAAGAAAATCAAGCTTTTTCAGAATTTGGAAAGCATTTATTAATATTGGGTCTATGTTAACATTTTTGATATCTACGCATCTGTTTGAGGCAACCTCATACTGCCTTCTAGGATTACATCGTCCATAACATAGAACTTTGTAAGGAGGTATTCAGACTGATTTCATATAAAACTCAAATGTAGGGGATGTTGATCCAGTCCTTAACAGATTTTTTTATCTCATTTTCAAATTAATGTAATTTACAAAATCTATAAAATAAAAAAAGAAGAAAAGAAAATTGCACTGCACCCTGACTTATGTCAGAAAAGACCAGTTAGCATTTTAGAAACAGTTGAGAAAGTGCAGCTCCTTTCTTTTTCCTTATTGCTCTCCGGGGACAATCCAGGTGACAGAAAGCAGTCGAAGTTCCAGTCTAGACCGCTGCTCCATGAATGGGTCTGCCTTGGCTCAATGCACTCTCTCCTTCCTTTTTGTGTTCTTTTCTTTGTTGGATACTGGGGTTTTAACCATATTTTTGCGACTGAAAGGCACACACAGCATGTTTTCTCTCGCCTTCCTGGCGTGCAGCTAAGACTTGTTTATGCACTTCCTGTCCTTGTGCTTTGCAGGTGTTTGGCTGCCATTGCCAGGGCTGTCAGAGAAGGGCCTCACTTGGCTCTTTAACCTCTTTGCATGGCAACCAGTAGCAGCTCCATGACAGAATGTTTCCGGCGACCAAGGCACACAATATTATAATCCGCTTTATTCTGAATTGGGGTGAACAACACTGACCTATCCGCTGGGGGAGGCGAGGCTGAGAAAATCCATCATCTCATGCCATCTCCTCAGTTGCTCCCACCGTCACAAGCAAATATCTGCAGGACTATAAATTATTGGCCTATTCTATTTATTAAGACAAAGAGTGTTAAAGTTGAGAAGCGAAACCAACAGGCTTTTAGTGTTCATTTTTTTGCATATGATATTTTTGATAAGTTTACTTATTAGGGAAAAGTGTGAAAGCCAACTTTTTAGTGATAAATTTGCACAAGGATGAATATGAAAAGAATTCAAGAAGCATATACAAGCATAAAGTTTGTAACAGGACAGAATTCAAAGTAGCAGCCTCAGTATTAGCAGGTGGTGTTCCACTCAGTAACCTTTTCTGTATAATGTGCCACTTAGAATGTTAAATCTTTGCATTACAGCAGCCGCTGTTTAGTCCCCGTGGGTAAGTTAATCTCTAACTTAGGTTATGTGACACAATGGCAGTAACAGCACACCAGCACCTCAATGCTGAACACCGGATCTGAAACCAGTGGGCTTCTGGTTAAAGTAACATTTTGATAATAGAGTTGTCATTAGTCCCCCTTGTTGTGTGGTTGCTATCTTTAGGTTTCATGGGTTACAGGATTCAAGAATTTAAAACTGAAGCTTAAGTATGAAGCTTTCACCTACAGAGGAAGCTCACAGGGAGTGGAGAAAATAGAGTCATCGCTTCAGTTAACTGAGGACTGACATCATTTTGGAGAATAAATGTAGGAAAATGGTGTGGGAGTCCCACCTCCTCAGATAGGAGAGCATTCAGTGTGCTGTGAGTGGCCCTCTGCTCTTTGTTTTAAGGACCAGCTTTGATGAATTGCGTTTTAATTGAACAGTTGGATGAATTTTGTTTTTATTCTTTTTGAAAGATGAACAACTCAGCAGGAAATCATTTGAATAACAATGGCTGAAATTTGCATGGGGGTGTGAATGAAGGACCCAGCAATTTCTGGAAGTGCGGCTGGAGATTTAAAAGTGCTGGGCTTGCTCAGAGTCTCGCTCAAGGTCTCTGCCTGCGTTTTTAGCTCCTGTCCTCACACACCAGTGCAGACAGCAAGCAGTCGTCCTTTTGTTTGCTCCCATGACTGACCTCTTTCAGGAGTGACGCAAATGACTTTTTGTTGGTGTTTTCTCTCTTCATTACAAATTGCAACTGGGCAGCTACCCAACAGTTTTGTATTTCCAGCATTGTGGTAAATTAGAGATCATGTTCTTTAGTTATCAGAATATGTGATTAGACTCGACCTCATATCGATTTCAGAATTCACATTAATAACTCTTTAGTGCTATTGGAAACACCTTGATAAACACAGAATGTGAAATGACTAAAATAATTCCACTTAACATTAGTAGCAGTGACTTTATGCATTTCTTTAATAATATGCTAGATAACTGAGTAAGCAGAAAGCTTATATGTCCAAAGTAACACTGAGTCACAATATCCCTTGAACCAACAAATTAGTACATGTAATCGATGACAAGATTGGGGATTTTATGCCTGAATTCTAAAATGAACACTGCCTCCTCTCCTTTCAACTGAGTTTTTACCAATTTATTGAAGGGCGCAGTTCTGGTAGTTGCAAATAATTTATACACTTTTATTACATGGCATTGTCTCTGACTCCTTCAAAGTGGCTAATCTTTGATCACTATAAAATAATTCATGTTCAAATCCAACACCTCCTTTAGAATTATAGACCAACTTCAAATTTTTCCCTTCTTTCTAAATTTTTACAGACAATTCTAATCATTCAACTACCATCTTAACTCAAAAAATACACTTTTAATGGGAAACGTCAGCTACCTCATTCACATTCACATTCTGTATTTTCTCCAGAGAATCAATACTACAGTATGTGTGGTTTCTTTTTCCAAGAGGATTTTCAGGAATGTAACACCCACGGATAATGAGAATTGACAGTAATACTTCTAAAGGTACATCGTCTATTAACTGCTCTACTGATCTACAAAAGTTAATGAATGCTAATTATTTGTGTTTAAATTTAGAAGTTCTTTTAATGCAGGTGTTTGCAAAGCCAGTCCTGGAGGGCCGTAGTGGACAAAGACTTTTGATCCAACCTGATTGCTTGATTAGAAACCAATCTTTGTCCATAACATATCCTATTTAATTTCATGGCTAGTTAGGTGCGTCTGTATATAATGTGCAGAGCACCTACTGCAATAGCCATGTCTGTCTGCCTGTCTGTCCACATGGAACAACTTGCCCCCCCTGCAGACCAATTGTACTGAAATGTGGTTCATTTATTCTTAAAGAAATTTTGTTGAGATGGTTCAATTTTCATTTTTGAACAGACCATGCTATGCACTATTTAAAAACTTCAAAATCTCCCATATGAAAGAAACTTTCTGTGCAACTTCAACTACTAATTATTTTACTGTTTTTATTTTCCTCTTTTTCACCTCCGATAGACAATACTAACAGCAAACAGGTCCTCTACATAAGTTAATCAAAATCCAGCAGATTGTCTGCTTGCATGTGAATGGTTCGGCAATCCTCCTGTCAGCAAATCCAGCAAGGCATGTACAGAAGCTCCTGCACACATCTTCTTCTTCATGATGCTATAATCAATAACAGGTAAGTTAAATAATCGTACTACCTACAACAGTATAAAATGCAAGCAAGGAAAATAAATATACATATGAGTGAAGTTCTGTACTCTGTGGCGTGATTTGCTATTGTTTACAGAGCAAAAAAGCATTTAGACAGTACTATTTACCTTACACTATACCAACCAACTGCACATTACAATGATTCAGTACTTCATTGTCATTAAAATTTACTCGGATGGCCAGGTATCCAGGTGACAATGACAGTCCCCATTTTCAGGCTATGTGTCCCAATAAATAACTGAAGAATATCAAAATGGCTGCACAACTGTTAAAACATTGCCCAACAGAAACAAACATCCTCACAACATATTTAGAACAGCAAGGGGGAACCCAGATCTCAGTTTGATATAATATACTGTACGTATAACAGTGTGGTCAAAACTCCAACAGGAAAAGCTTGATTAAAAATGTGTGAAGGCCAATAAGCAGACAAAAACAGACAGCACTGCATTTATTTGTTATCTCTTAAATCACTGTGTAGAATCATATATTCACATTTGTGAAAGTGTTTTGTTTTTTTGCTCATACCCTGGATCCTCAAAGACGATGATGAGATTTATTAGCAGCCATTAAACAAACATTAATGAGCAGCCATTAAACAAACAAGGAATGACTTTATAATTGAGCATACATGCTACACAAATGTTCACATTGACCTGCTGTCCATAATGGATCACTGTTTCATTTTCACTTCTACTTTTTTATATATACTTTATGCATTGTAAAGGCCAGCCCTGACACAGACAGACCCAGGACACAAGTTCAAAGCACAAACGGCTTTTATTTCCTTTTTTTTCCCTTGTGGAAAACGTTTTCCCTGTTCCCATGAGTACACAACACAGTCCCGAACACAATACCACAAAATAGTAATACTTTTCTCTTCATTTTCTCCACCACTCCTCTCCGGCAAGCATCCATCTCCTCCCAACTCTGGCTCCCAGAATAGTGGCTGCTGGATTCTTTTCCGGGTGTGGTGGAAGAGCTGCTCTGTAGGGTTCAGCAGCAGCTATAGCACCTCCTGGCAGTGCCCACTGATCCCAAAAGGGCAGGACCAAACTCCAACTCCCATGAAGTCTTGAGGGAGTCCTAGGCACTGCTCCAACCCAGGGAGGGGCTGCCATCTAGCATTCTGGGGGAGGTACTGTCCTGACGAGGCTTGCTCCCCCGGTCCATGCAGTGAAGAGGCTTTGCTTGTAATGAACCAATAGCAACTTGGATTTTGCATTCAGACAAGCCCACTTCACAAATTATTCTTACTAACTGGAGAGAGAGGACTCGATTTTTAAAACACCATATTTTTTACTTAAGGATGGTTTTCTGTATCAGGTTATTTCTGTTTGCATGGGTGATGGGCATATTGAGCAGTTTGTAGTGCCAACTGAGCATAAGGAGATGTATTTAAAAATTGCTCACAGTCATGTTTTGGGGGGTTACCCCGGCACAGAAAAGACGAGGAATGCATTTTGAAAAGCTTTTATTGGGTGAATATGGGCTGGGATGTGGAGCAATTTTGTAAGGCCTGTTCCGACTGTCAAATAGTTTCTGCTCACAGACCCGCCAGGGCACTCCTTGCACCAATGCCTATTTTTGAGAGGGTGGGATTAGATATTGTTCGCCCGCTTCCCATGAGTAAAAGTGGCTTTCAGTATATGTTCATGTTAGGTGATTATGCCACAAGATACCCAGAAGTGGAAAATGTTGATGAATATTGGTACCCCTTCATGAGATTTTGAATGATCAGGGCATACCCTTTATATCTCTCATCATGAAGTTGCTATGCAAAAGCTTTGCAATTAAGCAGTTAAACTACATGTTTTATCAACTGCAGATGAATGGCCTGACTGAATGATTTAATAAAACCCTAAAACAGATGATTCAACAAGTCTGCCATGACGACCCGACCTCATGGGGTACAGTAGTGCCCTCCTTCCTGTTTGCTGTTAGAGAGTTTCCGCAGGTGTCTATGGGGCTGGGCCCTTTCGAGCTACTCTTTGGCCACTGACCATGCGGTGTGTTAGACATTTATCGAGAAGAGTGGACAGGGACTCGTCCAACACCTCGAGGGGGCAGGTTTGTCGACCAAGTTGAGCCACTGCACACACAGATTTCCAGACTGTCTTCTATTGCGGTGGAACATCTTCAGCGTGAGCAAGAGGTGCAAAAATGTGATTATGACAAGAGAAGTAAACTAGACTGTAGAAGACTGCTTCTCTGTTGCCAAGGCAGCCGCAGGTTCGCAGCACAGCAGTAGAGTGCCGCAGAAAACCACTATAAGCTGATCGAGATCACACAATATTCGGCTGTGGCCGATAGGTGATCCATGGGAAATTATAAATTGTAAATTGCCACTGACCTGGCCCAGACTGTGCCTGTTTGCTGTAACTGTGTATAGGAGGGTTGTAGCTCCCGCTGCAATAAATAACCCTGCTGTTCCTGTTTCAAGTTGAATAAAGATGGTTTTGCTAAAGTACTGAGACTCATCCTCGTGTTTTGGCATGAAAGACAGCGACTCACATGCCATAATATAGATATATTTATATATACATGTTATGAAGGGCCATTCAGGAAAAAAAGATTGATTCATAAATATATAAATTGGTTCAGATACATTGGTTTGAATATATACATTGGTTTTAATACATCCGTTCAGATATATATATAGGCTCAGATATATACATTGGTTGGGATACATTGGTTTAGATATATACATTGGTTTGAATACATCCATTCAGATATATACATTGGTTCAGATACATTGGTTCAGATATATATACATTGGTTTGCATAGATCCGTTCTGATATACAGTCGACCCTCGTTTATCGTGGTTAATCCGTTCCAGACTCTGCCGCGATAAATGAATTTCCGCGAAGTAGGATTCTTTATTTATAAATTGAATATTTTCGCAGTTAGAGCATAGAAAACCTGCTTACGACCTTCTAAATACATTTTCTAACATTATTCGAGCCTTCTAGACATGAAATAACACCCTTTAGTCAAAAGTTTAAACTGTGCTCCATGACAAGACAGAGATGACAGTTTTGTCTCACAATTAAAAGAATGCAAACATATCTTCCTCTTCAAAGGAGTGGGCGTCAGGCGCAGAGAATGTCAGAGAGAGAGAGAGAGAGAGAGAGAGTGCGAGCGAGAAAAGCAAACAATCAAAAATCAATAGGGCTGTTTGGGCTTTTAAGTATGCGAGGCACCGCCGGACAAAGCAGCTACAAGGAAGGCAGCAATGTGAAGGTAGTCTTTCAGCATTTTTTAGAGGAGCGTCCGTATCCTCTAGGCCAGTGTGCGAACACCTCCTCTGCTCACACCCCCTCCGTCAGGAGCAGAGAATGTCAGAGAGAGAGAGAGACAGAGACAAGCAAACAATCAAAAATCAATACGTGCTGTTTGGGCTTTCAAGTATGCGAAGTACCACACGGGAAGCATATTGTATATCATTGAGGAGTTTTATTTAATATGCAATACGTGCTCTGATTGGGTAGCTTCTCAGTCATCTGCCAATAGCGTCCCTCATATTCAATCAACTGGGCAAAGCAACTGAGGAAGCATGTACCATAAATTAAAAGACCCATTGTCCACAGAAATCCGCGAACCAGCAAAAAATCCGTGATGTATATTTAGTTATGCTTACATTTAAAATCCGCAATAGAGTGAAGCCGCGAAAGTCGAAGCGCGATATAGCGAGGGATCACTGTATATACATTGGTTGAGATACATTGGTTTGAATACTTCCCTTCAGATATATACATTGGTTGAGATATATACCGTATATTGGTTGATATACATTGGTTAGGATATATGTATTGATTTAAATAGATTGGTTTAGATATATACATCGATTCAGATACATCCGTTCAGATATATATATTGGTTGAGACATCCATTTGGATATATAGGTCGGTTCAGATATATACATCAGTTTGAATGGATTGGTTGGGATTTAAGAGCAGGCACAATGCGGCCACTGAAGTTTAGCATCTCGATTTCGCTTCAACACTGTTGTCAATAATGTGCATATTTTATACAAGTAGCATATGCCTGTCTGTCCCGCCCCGGCTCATTGTACCTGCCTCACTTGCTCCCTCTTGTCCCTCCCATGACAGATTCTTCTCAAAAGCCGATTTACCGGAAAGCATTGATCTCAACTGCAGTACGCCCCATTTTTTCACCTCATGAGACGCTAGTTTATAATTGACCGAAAGCCGCCCGGTGATTCGGTACTCAAATGTGCCAATTTGTGCCACAACCCACCTGCCAAGTTGTTTGCCTGCCTATGGTAAAGTCACTCCTGATGGAGGATCGCAGGAATCATGGGAAAGAGGGGTCCTTTCATCGGATTGGCCGGCCCAGCACTGTTTCAGTCATGGAATGGCCAAATAGGGGAGGCAGCTTAATGGATGAGGTCTCCAGGACTCCAAAAATATCCAAATCTTTTTATGTGATATCATCTACTGTTAAATTCTGCTCCATACTTCTAAATTTTTTTATTTTTATGCTGTATTGAGGACTTGTTCTGTTCTGTGTATTGTATTGTATTGACCCCCTTCTTTTGACACCCACTGCACGCCCAACCTACCTGGAAAGGGGTCTCTCTTTGAACTGCCTTTCCCGAGGTTTCTTCCATTTTTCCCTGCAAGGTTTTTTTGGGAGTTTTTCCTTGTCTTCTCAGAGAGTCAAGGCTGGGGGGCTGTCAAGAGGCAGGGCCTGTTAAAGCCCATTGCTGGACTTCCTGTGTGAATTTGGGCTATACAAAAATAAACTGTATTGTATTGTATTGTATTTCTAATATTATGTATTGGAAGCAGTTCATTAAAGGGCATTCTGCTTCAACAAGGGACTTAGTCCCATTTGCTGAAAGGATGTTATGGAGGAAAACACTGGAATTGCTTTGTTTCTTTTAAATGTTGATCAGGGGTCAGAATAACTAGAATATTCCTGCTTCACAAATAACTGATGTCTAACTTTTTATAGCAAAACAAAAAAACACACGCACGTACACGCACAAACACATTCAAATTCACAAGTCATAGGTCGCACACACTACTGATTAAGAGTATCTGTCAGGACGATCATTTTTTTCACTCCATAAAACATTAGTTCATCAAAGATAGAAAGCAGCACGGCGATTTCTATTATTCCTTATTGACAGCATTTCATTTAAAGATGATTCACATCAAGAAGGAGAAAGAGTCTCTTATTTTGACAGGACGATCTTTGTTTTTAGGCATAAACACTCTCACATGCACGTGCTGACACAAGAAGAGACTAGGTAAACTGGCCTATCTGAATGGATATATATCCGAACCGGCATATATACATCTGAACCGGTCTATCTGAACGGATTTATATATATCCAAACCAGTGTGTCTATATATATCCATCCATCCATTATCCAACCCGCTATATCCTAACTACATGGTCACGGGGGTCTGCTGGAGCCAATTCAAACCAACACAGGGCGCAATGCAGGAAACAAACCCCGGGTAGGGCACACACACACAC
>JANRMT010062848.1:16219625-16232418 GCA_026402145.1 Polypterus bichir lapradei | reverse complement strand
GAGTAGTAAGAAAGGCGCTATAAAAACATAAGGAATTATTATTATTATTATTACTATTATTATTATTATTATACATGTGTATTACTTGCATTACTTCCCCCCTTTGGTTCTATTATTTACATTCTATTATTTACACTATATGTCTTGGTACAGATTTTTGGCATCTGTTTTAAATAAATAATTTTATAATGTTTGTATATTTGATATGCCTTATGCAATGCCTTCTTTGCTTTCACAGAAGCGTCATCTTGAAAATCAGTTGTCATTCCCTGGCTATGCAACTACCCTCAGTGATGTGCAGTGTCAATGACAGTACTGTGACAGAGTAAAATGCCATGCACCTCCTGGTCATCTGAGTTTATGGATAATCAAAAGAAATCTTTACATGTATTATTTTATGTGTTGCAACATGAAGGAAATGTTGAATGCCCATCCAGAAGAAAGCACAGTCTTGAGTTGACCCAGCATTAACAGAAATACATTTTTATACTTATGTTATGTGCCAATGTAATATATAAGCCATTTACCTGGAGTTCTGGAGAAAAGATGCATTGTCAAAGCAGTGCCAGTGCCAATGCCACATGGATGATGCAACAGCAGCCATTTTCATGCTAGTATGCTTTACCACACATTAGCTGTTACAGTAGGTGGTGAAATGATGAGAGATAGTTAGCCAATTAGACAAGGATGTATCTCAACCAAAATGACTAGGCCATGGTGGGCAATTTAGCCTGCACATCGGGATACACCTTGCTCTTTATGAAGGATGCCCAGTAATCTTTGATAACTATAGCGAGACAGGACCTTTGTTTTATGTTTTATGTGAAGGAGAGCACGATTTTTACAGCAAAGAGTCCTCATCACTGCACTGGGGCATTAAGATCCACATTCAGACCGCAGGACTGCTGGCCTCACCAACTACTCTTCTAGCAGCAACCCCAGATTTTGTCTCAAAGTAACTGAAACGACAGAAATCTATTTGTTAGAAAAACCCATGTAATTGCTGAAAAGCAAAGTAGAAAAAAGAAAATGAAAATTTGCTCAAAGAAAAAATAGTACTTGGAAAAAAGCACGTGTGTTTCCATTGCACTGATCAAATGACTTTTTTATGTTTGTAAAAGATGTTGCCAGAGGAAGAGGGGGTCAAACGATGAGGCAGAAGTGACATTATTGGTCTTCCTTGTGGCTCTGTTCTTCAAGGAAAGGACAGAAATGATGGAGCCACATCCATCACCGTTCTTTGTGTACAGTGCGTCCGGAAAGTATTCACAGCGCATCACTTTTTCCACATTTTGTTATGTTACAGCCTTATTCCAAAATGGATTAAATTCATTTTTTTCCTCAGATTTCTACACAACACCCCATAATGACAACATGAAAAAAGTTTACTTGAGGTTTTTGCAAATTTATTAAAAATAAAAAAACTGAGAAATCACATGTACATAAGTATTCACAGCCTTTGCTCAATACTTTGTCGATGCACCTTTGGCAGCAATTACAGCCTCAAGTCTTTTTGAATATGATGCCACAAGCTTGGCACACCTATCCTTGGCCAGTTTCAACATTCCTCTTTGCAGCACCTCTCAAGCTCCTTCAGGTTGGATGGGAAGTGTCGGTGCACAGCCATTTTAAGATCTCTCCAGAGATGTTCAATCGGATTCAAGTCTGGGCTCTGGCTGGGCCACTCAAGGACATTCACAGAGTTGCCCTGAAGCCACTCCTTTGATATCTTGGCTCTGTGCTTAGGGTTGTTGTCCTGATGAAAGATGAACCGTCACCCCAGTCTGATGTCAAGAGCGCTCTGGAGCAGGTTTTCATCCAGGATGTCTCTGTACATTGCTGCAGTCATCTTTCCCTTTATCCTGACTAGTCTCCAAGTTCCTGTCGCTGAAAAACATCCTCACAGCATGATGCTGCCACCACCATGCTTCACTGTAGGGATGGTATTGGCCTGGTGAGGAGCGGTACCTGGTTTCCTCCAAACGTGACGTCTGGCATTCACACCAAAGAGTTCAATCTTTGTCTCATCAGACCAGAGAATTTTGTTTCTCATGGTCTGAGAGTCCTTCAGGTGCCTTTTGGCAAACTCCAGGCGGGCTGCCATGTGCCTTTTACTAAGGATTGGCTTCCTTCTGGCCACTCTACCATACAGGCCTGATTGGTGGATTGCTGCAGAGATGGTTGTTCTTCTGGAAGGTTCTCCTCTCTCCACAGAGGACCTCTGGAGCTTTGACAGAGGTTTTTGGTCACCTCCCTGACTAAGGCCCTTCTCCTCCGATCGCTCAGTTTAGATGGCCGGCCAGCTCTAGGAAGAGTCCTGGTGGTTTCAAACTTCTTCCACTTACAAATGATGGAGGCCACTGTGCTCATTGAAACCTTCAAAGCAGCAGAAATTTTTTTGTAACCTTCCCCAGATTTGTGCCTCGAGACAATCCTGTCTCGGAGGTCTACAGACAATTCCTTTGACTTCATGCTTGGTTTGTGCTCTGACATGAACTGTCAACTGTGGGACCTTATATAGACAGGTGTGTGCCTTTCCGAATCATGTCCAATCAACTGAATTTACTAGAGGTGGACTCCAATTAAGCTGCAGAAACATCTCAAGGATGATCAGGGGAAACAGGATGCACCTGAGCTCAATTTTGAGCTTCATGGCAAAGGCTGTGAATACTTATGTACATGTGCTTTCTCAAATTTTTTATTTTTAATAAATTTGCAAAAATCTCAAGTAAACTTTATTCACTTTGTCATTATGGGGTGTTGTGTGAAGAATTCTGAGGAAAGAAATGAATTTAATCCATTTTGGAATAAGGCTGTAACATAACAAAATGTGGAAAAAGTGATGCGCTGTGAATACTTTCCGGATGCACTGTAAATTGGTCTCCACAAGAGATTCACCATTTTGTGCCACAAGCTGTTGACATGTGGACACTGCCTCTTCTCCCTCTGTCACCAGGTTGTCAAATTTTCATGCCACATCCCAAAAAGAAGTTCTCTACTAATCCTAAGTAATCTTTGTAATGGCAAGAAGGTTTCAGAGAATTCTTTAAACAAACAGATGTATACCAGAAATACAAGGAAAGATTCAGAAGTAGTAAGTCAAATAAAACTATCATCAAGTAAACCCAAAATCATTGTCAAAAATACAGTGATCTGAAGTCATTTACCAGGGGAACTAATTAAGTAAACACTCTTTCAAATAACAGAGAAGAAACTGATTTAGGGTTGTAGGGTTATCCTGTTTAATCCCCAGAACAGTAAAGAAACACAAAAAATGGTGACTTGTAACTAGTGATGCCTTGGTTTCTCATAGGCTATCAAAAAGATTTATTTCCAGGATGAAAGCTTTTTCAATTAGTAGTCTGGTTGAGAATGATATTGGACATCTTCTGGTGATGAAAGTTGTAATGGAGGAAGTGAAAGGGGTGGAGCTGAGGGGTCAAGACAGGAAGTGACATCCATAGCCCTCCAGTGAGTTCTCCATTTTAGGGCAAATGGAAACTGATCTCAATGCAGTGTCACATCCACATCTTTCCCTTTAATTTTTTTAGTTGCACTCAAGACTATATAACATGCCAATGTGCATGTAATTTACCTAAACAACCCCCCCACCCCAGCTTCCTACCAGTGAGGGGTAAAGAATGTGGCTGGCTGAGATTTTAAAATCAGAAACAGCATATCTAGGCTACCATGAAGTAAAACTTTGTTATGGACTTCCTTGAAACAATACTTCTGTAAGTCCAGGAACAAAAAAATATCTTAATGAGTAGCCATCCTTTGTAGAGGTATACAATCTGTAATAAGAGTGAACTCTCAATCCAGGAAGTAGTATTTCAGTTTTGTAATAGCCCTTTTGGTTTTGAGGGTCTCCCTCTTAATCGCAACTTACCTGGTTTCTTGGTCCAACAGTTTCTGGCTCAGGTGCAATACGGGATGTTCAACACCATTGACGTTCTGACTTAACACAGTGCCAAAACACCATCAGTTTGGATAAGGAACTAAAGAGAGAGAGATTAAGTGCTGCAAATATGGCCTGCTTTAGGTAACTGAATGAGTGAATGCTGATGGATTCCAGACAATGTGTGTAGAAACTGACTTTTGTGTCAAATTTTTCAAAGGTGCAGCTTGCTCAGAAAATCTGAGCATAAACCTTTAGTAGTACCCAACTAGCTCTAGAAGGGCTTATAATTAATTTTCGTTTGTTTTGGGCAAGGCTTTTATGGGAGCTATTTTTGCCAATGACCCTTCTTAGCTATATAACCAAAATATTTTGCTTTCTCAGAACAAAATATTATTTTTGGGATTAATATGATGGACCACAGATACAACTGTACAGAACATGGTCAAGACCTGCTATAAATGTTACTCCCAGGTACTGGAAAAAATGATGACTTTATCAAGATAGATAGCACTAAAGGCATGATGAAGCTGTAGCAGTCTGTCCACCAGATTTTGAAGTAGTTGGAGCCCAGTGTAGCCCACAGAACAGGACACAATACTACAAGTGACCACTCTAGGTGCTAAATGTTTTTTTTTCTTGGTGTCATGGGCTAGAGGGGTCTGCCTTTACTTCTTGGTCATACACAACATTGTGAAGACATGGCAGTTGCCAATTTTCTCAATCATATCATTCATCTGTGTCATCAAAAAGTTGTCAGAATTAGAGACTGCTAACAACCAAATCGTTTCATTAGCAATGTGGCAACAACTGCTCCACAAAATGGTGGCACCCACGATAAGTAAAAAAGATGTAGAAAACATTCAACTTTACAATAACACTTTTAGGAAGCAAACTAAGATCAAATGCAAAACACTTGAATTTAAAACCCCTAGCTGAATGTCAATATTTTAAAAATACCTAAAACAGGTATAACAAATATAGGAGCTAACTCAGTAATTTAAAGAGCTTTCAAATAATTTCAAAATTGTAGAAAACAAGAAAAAGCAGTTCTTTTTAGATTAGCCAAAAACATTGGCAGTTGAAATAGAAATTGAACCACAATTTGAGCAACCACGAAAGCACTGCTAAAAAAGAATGTTTGATTAAGAGCACATAGGGCATGTTATGCATGATGGCGTCTAGAATTTTAAAGTACACTTATGAAATAATATTTTAAACAACATTGTTGAACCATTAAAAGAAAGATTGAATTAAAATGAAACATAATGATCAATTCCAGATCATAAATAATTTGAATAATGCCTCAGTAATCAGTGGTGTTGAGCTTTGTGAGAGATGAATGAAATTAGAGACTATGCTAACAGATGGCGATCCAAAAGACATCTCAAGAGTTGATCTGTATGAAGAAATAAAATATATGTGAAGCCATCTGGAAGAAATAGAGAGAAGTTACTCTCCCCAAAATTGTTACAAATCATATGCTCAAATAATTGTGCTTCCTCAATGCCAAACCTTCTTGTGGCAATGAGAATTCTTTTTTAATTCTGTCAGTATAAGAAGCAAGTGCAGAATGGAGTTTCTCCATTTTAAAATTCATAAAAACTTTGTACAAAATGACACAAGGTTGTTTAGATCAGTTATCAAAGTTGGATACATTTTCAATTGAGCATTCAATTGCTGAGATTTAGCAAAATAACCAAGCACCTTGCAGCTCTTAAATCCTAAAGTGTAATTTTGTAAACTATATAAAAGATACATAGTACTGTTTGATCAATAGCACTTTTTATTTTAGACTTAGTAGTATTATATACTGTTTTAATTAAAATGAATCTTTAAATGTATGTTTGAAAGTAACTATACACTTGATAGGACATTTTTCCTTACTCACTTGAATGGAAGTAATGTATAGTTTATGCATATGGAGCAGACGTCAAATAAAACATTTGCTTGGGAAACCTGAAACCTTACAGTCAGAGTTATCATTTATATTTATAAAATTTCAATAGCCTGTGTCTGTCTTTTCAATTTTCCAGCTTTGTTTGATATAATTTACTCATTTTGCAAACAAAGGAACTAATTTTACCCTCAGATTGCATCTTAGCTATTTGTTTGTTTGTCTGTTTGTTCCCAAATTACACAAAAACAGCTAAGCTGGTTTTTAATGAATTTTGCATGTAAACTTAAATATAAAGTATATCCATCCATCCATTATCCAACCTGCTATATCCTAACTACAGGGTCACGGGGGCTCTGCTGGAGCCAATCCCAGCCAACACAGGGTGCAAGGCAGGAAACAAACCCCAGACAGGGCGCCAGCCCATCACAGATATAAAGTATATGGAATTTCTGAAGTTTACTTGGGAGACGGATTGCAATGGGCGAGTAACCAAAAACAGCAAATCAATCCAAAGCAGAAGTCAAAGTTGATTAAATGTTGCATGCATATTAATGATGGTATAACTTAAAATGGGGGCAGTGTGGTGCAAAACCAAAATCACATTATCTTGCCAAAATGGTTCAGTTGATGGTAAAGAATTTGGCATATTGTTTAGTTTAGTGAGGCGTGCAGCTCAAGAGCAAAGTATTTTGTACTATTGTATTGTATTTCTGAGGTGGCAATGATAGATTGTGTGAAGAGAATTACTTGAGTTCTCTTTCTGAATTGCCTTTTCCAAGATTTCTTCCATTTCGTTTTTTTCCTAAAAGCATTTTTTGGGAGTTTTTTCTTATCCTCTTAGGGAGTCAAGGTTGGTTGGCTTTCAAAAACAGCACCTGTTAAAGCCCATTGAGAAATTCCTTCTATGATATTGGGTGTGACAAATGACTCCAGACAGTCACAAGGATTTGGGGCAGTCACCCATATAATATGATCCTGGCTGAAAAAGGTTTGAAAAAATGAGTTGTTTACAAGAAAGAGTCCAAAATAGAACTGATTAAGTGGAGGTAAGATGGTGGTTTTAAGGACTAGAAGAGGAAATAATGTCATCCATGCCAGAACCGGAAGTGACATCATCAGTGGCGTAGGAACCTAGTGGGATTTCCCAGGAATGGTCTGCAAGAGACTGAAAGAGACAGACAGAACACTCCACCACCCCCCTGGTCTGACGTCGTATTACAGTTACTTAAGCCCTATAGCTGCCTCCTAATCGCACATGTGTGACATGGGCTATACAAGAAATAAATTGTTGTTGTCATAGGTTTGGCCCTACTTTCAGTGAAGGCTACATTCTATGTTAGTGATGCAATGGAAATAATAATAACCAACACAAAAATTACACATTACTCAAAAATGGCTAGGTCAACTTTCATAGAATTTTGTATTTTATTAAAGTTCATGCAATTAGGGTACATGAATTCTTAACCCCACAAAAAATCAGTTCATTACAAAACATGTTTTAAGCATATAGAATTAACACTAGAATTACCAGAGCCTATGAGAAAACTTGTAAATCCGGCCCACCTTAAATCCGTTCGCACCTCTCCGTCAGTGTCTTTTGTCCTGTAAATGTGCCGAATAAGACAAGCAGCAAGCAGCCTGCTATTCCATCCCCCACCGTCGCAGAACGTGCACTAAGTTCTCCCAGCTCATGCCTTGTTTGATTATCTGGGAGTGAACTGCTGGAGTTTTAGAGTGGAAATAATAGATTGTTATTTGGAACACATGCATTTCATGTGTGTTCCGTTTCTACAATAATCTGCGTAAACACATTGTTAAAACAGAAACTTTTTCATATTTTAGTAATAAATGTTACAAAATGTAGGCATAAACTATAGAATGTGTGAAGCCTGAAGTCCAAAGATCAAATAAACACTTTCACAAAAGGTTCAAGGATGCTACAACAGCTTTTGTGGCATAGAGGTAAGATTTGCTGACTTGTAATCAAGCGTCCCTGGTTCGATCCCCACTGCCTCCTATATTTGCCATTTTCAGTAGTGAGCTGCTCTTATTGTTAATATTATACAGTACACACATACATTTGGTTTGCATCTGTAACAGACCGTGTACATTTATAGTGCTGTACTTGTAAAAGTTACTGTTTTTTTTTTTCACTTCACTTCACCATCACGATACATACTACCGCCCTAGGGATCTGACGCTGGTAGTTTTTATTTGAAACTGGGAATAACTGTAGATGTGAGTGGTGTTTTGAGGCAATGGAACTGGACATTCTCTGATCTGGAGGGATAAAAGCTGACACACAAACGCTGGTGAATCTGCCTTCTTCATATCTCACCATCACTTTATTTTTTTTTTTATTTAGTTTTATTGAGTGTTCCTGCTCACGCAGAATTAGTATGCACCTTATGGTTTATGATGTCAAAAAAAACCCAGAAACATAGGTATATATGATATTTGGAATTATTCGTTTTATGACCTTTTATGAGGTCAGTTCAGCACTATATGCGATCATCAAATTCAAATGTTAACAGTTCACACACAACCAAGGACCGTCTTTCCTACATTTACAGTATGACATGTGTACCTGTTGCAATGCAAACACTTTTCCCTATGCTGTGGTTTCTATTACATTGAAAGGGCACCTGACACTGACTGAGTTTACTTTCCTGGGGAAGCGGCTGTCTTAGAACAGAAGCTTGTCGATGTTGCATCCTCCTTTTCTTTTTCCATCACCTTTTCTAGTAAGATGCAGCGACGAAGTTCCTCTGCAAGGTGAGCCATGAACATTCTTCTTTTTACAGTGGCCCCCGTGCATGCCTTGTACAGTACATGTGTGCTGATCCTGCTGCACTGAATAAGCTCACGCCTTCTGGTGCACGATGTCAACGCAGCACGGAGAAAAAAAGACAAATATATGGGACATTGGGTATAAATTTGTAAACTTGTAAAAGTTAGCTTTTTTCAGTTTTATTCTCTCAATCACGATCATGCTCTAACCCCCCTCCCTCCCTGCCTCTCCTGATCTGACACTAAGTAACAGCGCCAGCATAAATTCACACCTGATCTGACGCTGTTCGTTTACAAATAATATTGCATTAGTGTGATGATATTTTCTGATTGGCACTATTCAGGTCATAAAATGATTTCTTCAAAATGTCACATATATTGTCTCTTTCTATCAGGTGTGTAATAGAAACCACAGCATAGAGAGAAGTGTGCGCATTGCAACAGGTACACATGTCGGAAATGTAGGAAGGACGGTCCTTGCATGTGTGTGAACTGTTAACATTTGAATTTGATGATTGCATATAGCGCTGAACTGACCTCTCTATACTATTCTTTCCTCTGCATGTCCTGGAGTACAAAAGAAACACCACCATACAACAACATGGGAGGACTGGCAAGATCGGGGGAAAAAAAAACACAGTAACTGATTACAACCACAAGATGTTATGCGAATGAATATGAATAATATGAATAATGCTGCATCCGTGCCACAATGTTTTCCGAAATGTACTATACAGGTCATAAAATGAATAATTCCAAATATCATATATACCTGTTTTGTTTTTTTTTTGACATCATAAACCATAAGGTGCATACTAATTCTGCGTGAGCAGGAACACTCAAAATAAAACTGAATAAAAAAAAAAAAAAGTAATGGTGAGATACGAAGAAGGCAGATTCACCAGCATGTGTGTCAGCTTTTATCCCTCTAGATCAGAAAATGTCCAGTTCCATTGCCTCAAAACACTACTCACATCTACAGTTATTCCCAGTTTCAAATAAAAACTAACAGCATCAGATCCCTAGGGCGGTAGTATGTATTGTGATCGTGAAGTAAAGTGAAAAAAAAACCCAGTAACTTTTACAAGTACAGCACTATAAATGTACACGGTCTGTTACAGAAGCAAACCAAATGTATGTGTGTACTGTATAATATTAACAATAAGAGCAGCTCACTACTGAAAATGGCAAATATAGGAGGCAGTGGGGATCAAACCGGGGACTCTTGATTATAAGTCAGCAAATCATACCGCTACACCACGGAAACTGTTGTATTGTCCTTGAACCTTTTGTGAAAGTGTTTATTTGATCTTTGGACTTCAGGCTTCACACATTCTATAGTTTATGCCTACATTTTGTAACATTTATTACTAAAATATGATAAAAGTTTCTGTTTTAACAATGTGTTTACACAGATTACTGTAGAAACTGAACACACATGAAATGCATGTGTTCCAAATAACAATCTATTATTTCTACTCTAAAACTCCAGCAGTTCACTCCCAGATAGTCAAACAAGGCAAGAGCTGGGAGAACTTTGTGAACATTCTGCGATGGTGGGGGGAATAGAATAGCAGGCTGCTTGCTGCTTGTCTTAATCGGCATATTTACAGGACAAAAGATACTGACGGACAGGTGCGCACAGATTTAAGGTGGGCCGGGTTTATGAGTTTTCTCGTAGGCTCTGTTAATTCTAGTGTTAAGTCAGTCAAAATTACATCTTCTATTGGCTAACTGAACAGATTATAATATAAAAGCTTTCGAGGCTACATGGATTTTCAGAAATTTCACTGGGGAATCATAATGGGAGAGTTAAAACTACAAAAAAAACACATTACTTACAAACAGTGGAGTGCATGTTCATGAAATTTTGCATGTATACTGCAGCTAACCCAACTTAATGTTCAATTTATGGAATTTTAAGCATGAAAAAGGGGTTCAATAGAGGAACCAACATAAAAACAGTAGTTTTGCCTAGTATCAACGATTAAATTATTCCACAAGCCATCCAGTTTATTTATGTAGGATTAAACATCTACTGTATTTATGAAACCACAGTAAACCAGGAAAAAGAAATCAGTAGCATTCATGATCCAAATCAATAAGGAGTTAACACAAGTATAAAATCCAACCATAAACAAAAAGAACAAATTCTCGACACATGTGAGCAGAGAAATTGACAGAGGGGTAGTGAAGATGACAGAATGTCAACATATAAAACACAAAGATATTTGTTTTATTATTTTAACCCATTATACAAAATAAACTGCTTAAAAAAATTAAAGGAACACTTTGAAAACACATCAGATCTCAATGGGAAAAATAAATCATGCTGGATATCTATACTGATATGGACTGGGTAATGTGTTAGGAACAAAAGGATGCCACATCGTTTGATGGAAATGAAAATTATCAACCTACAGAGGGCTGAATTCAAAGACACCCCGAAAATCAAAGTGAAAAAATGAAGTGGCAGGCGAGTCCATTTTGCCGATATTTCATTGCAGCAACCCAAAATCATATTCAGTAGTTTGTATGGCCCCTACGTGCTTGTATGAATGCCTGACAACGTCTGGGGGGCAGACTCCTAATATGACAATGGATGATGTCCTGGGGGATCTCCTCCCAGTTCTGGACCAGGGCATCACTGAGCTCCTGGACAGTCTGAGTTGCAACTTGTCGGCGTCGGATGGACCGAATCATAATGTCTCAGAGGTGTTCTGTTAGGTTTAGGTCAGCCGAGCGTGCAGGCCAGTCAGTGGTATCAATTCCTTCATCCTCCAGGAACAGCCTGCATATTCTCGCCACATGAGGCTGGGCATTGTCGTGCACCAGGAGGAACCCAGGACCCACTGCACCAGCATAGGGTCTGACAATGGGTCCAAAGATTTCATCCCAACACCTAATGGCAGTCAAGGTGCCGTTGTCTAGCCTGTAGAGGTCTGTGCGTCCCTCCATGGATATGCCTCCCCAGACCATCACTGGCCCACCACCAAACCGGTAATGCTGAACGATGTAACAGGCAACATGAAGTTTTCCACGGCTTCTCCAGACCCTTTCACGTCTGTCACATGTGCTCAGGGTGAACCTGCTCTCATCTGTGAAAAGCACAGGGTGCCAGTGGTGGACCTGCCAATTCTGGCATTCTATGGCAAATGCCAATCGAGCTCCACGGTGCCGGGCAGTGAGCAGAGGGCCCACTAGAGGATGTCGGGCCCTCAGGCCACCCTCATGAAGTCTGTTTCTGATTGTTTGGTCAGAGACATTCACACCAGTGGCCTGCTGGAGGTCATTTTGTAGAGCTCTGGCAGTGATCATCCTGTTTCTCCTTGCCCAAAGGAGCAGATACCGGTCCTGCTGATAGGTTAAGGACCTTCTACGGCCTTGTCCAGCTCTCCTAGAATCTCCTCCTTGCCATTGAGACTGTGCTGGGAAGCACAGCAAACCTTCTGGCAATGGCATGTATTGATGTGCCATCCTGGAGAAGTTGGACTACCTGTGCAACCTCTGTAGGGTCCAGGTATCACCTCATGTTACCAGTAGTGACATTGACCGTAGCCAAATGCAAAACTAGTGAAAAAACAGTCAGAAAAGATGAGGAGGGAAAAATGTCAGTGGTCTCCACCTGTTAAACCATTCCTGTTTTGGGGGCATCTCATTAGTGCCTCTCTAGTGCACCTGTTGTTAACATCATTAACACCAAAGTAGCTGAAACTGATTAACAACCCCCTCTGCTACTCAACTGACCAGATCAACATCTCAGAAGTTTCATTGACTTGATGCTATACTCTCATTAAAAAGTGTTCCTTTAATTTTTTTAAGCAGTATAGATACCCGGGCAGCACCATTTCGGCTAGTTACAAAAACATTTTTTTTTACTCTTAGCTGCTAGCTATAGTACAGCAGCTGTTGTGGCATCTTTCAGTGATGATCGGTGGGCAGCTTGGTTCATCACAATTTTAGAGACAATGGGTCAGCCTGAAGTTAAAACTCATCAACTGATTTTCAATGACCAGCATACCAATACTATACAATCCTTACAAACTTCCAAAGACAAAGAAAATGTAATACCCAGTAGTATTCAATCGGTGCTTTGTAGCCTTCCTGTGGACAAGAATGTCTGCGGAACAATAGTGTTGGCAAACTATATGCTAAGTCATAGATAGATAGATAGATAGATAGATAGATAGATAGATAGATAGATA
>JANRMT010062848.1:16201688-16219615 GCA_026402145.1 Polypterus bichir lapradei | reverse complement strand
ATAGATAGATAGATAGATAGATAGATAGATAGATAGATAGATAGATAGATAGATAATAGCACTATATCTGTCCCCAGAGGAAAATATGTTTATTTACAGAAGCTCAATAAATAAATAAATATATATACATACTGTTATATTATGACAAACAAGAAACCGCCCCTCTCAAATACACACCAACATGACTATGGAGAAAGAAAACCTCTGACTTGGTTAAAGACAAAAAGAGCAGTCACAAACACAGCAAGGAACTATAAAGGTGCATTGCAATAGTTAGTGTAGTGATAGTGGACAATCCCTACCTGGCTGAATAACATGGGTATGTATGGCTTAACCTACTAATGATATGGATTTGTAGGAAATGGAGAGATCAATTAAATGGTAATAGGACACTAGGTGTGGACAACAAACAATGCAACTAACACTAAAGTACCATGAGCAGCCACTCTAGCAGCTCCAAGACAGATGACTGAAGGTAAAATATTTGATGTTGTTGGATAATTTCATTGGAAAATAATTACACAATACTATGTAAATAACTGTTACTCTTGTAATGTGTTTTTTAACGAAATGATATTACTTTCACTATTAGGTACATTTTAGTATAAGCATTAATGTAAAGGTTGGTTAAACCATTTTTAATTGCGTATTTTAAATGAGATTATTTTAAAATCAGTTCTATACAAATCTAAGACACAATAGAGAGTCTTAATGTAAGAACTGATCATACTTCTTTTTATTGTTTGTACTGCCCTGGGGTTTTAGATCACCATTACATCGAATGAAAACCAGTTGAACAAGTAAAGTATCAGTTAAAGAACTAGCTATTGTGTTGTAATTGTGTAATTGCTTTCAGATGCGGAAAACACAAACAGTTAACCAAAAACAATAAATAACAAAATGTATCCTACTTAGGTCCCTACCCAGAGACATTTTGGCATGATATTTATAGGCATGGGGTTTCAAATGTAAATAATAGCTTACCTGACTAATAATGCCTGTCCCTTTTTTGCTAATGACTAGTGAAACATGCAGGTTCACACACTTTTTAGATCCCAAAAAACAATCAGACATTTGGATGCTGGTACCTGGTATGTCTCAATTGCCATCAAATCATTGTGATGCTCTCTGACAAATGATTTTCTACATAAGCACATACATACATCTTCTTCATGCACCAGGATTCTTCTTTGCTTTCTAACAGGAGCATCATACTGCTAGCTTCTTTTTTATGAAATGGATGGAGCATAGTAGTGTTACTTGGTGCCCTTTTCAAATTTAGTGCACTTCTCAGCAGTGGGCAAACATCAAAACGCCATGTAATGTCTTGTGAACGATGCAATCCTGATATTAATCTCCTTTCTGTTTTTTTTTTAATTACTACAGCTGCCTTTAAAGAAACATATGGTATTGAACTTTTCATACTTCTTTGCTGGCTTTTGCTGTATGGCCTTGACTGGAGAAACTTTAAATGGAGAGTACAAACATGTCATGCTATCTTCAGTTTAATGAGGACGATGGCCATGAAGCTGCCCACACACTGAAAGGGTGCAGAACATTGCAGGGCCAATTAGTCAGCCAGATAAGACTGGCACAAAGAAAATTTTATAGAGTACAAGAAATAAATATATTTCTTAATAAATAATTATGTTAAGCATATGATATACATTTTTTAAAATTGTGTAAGAACAGAAAAAAGAGAAGTGTTTATGAATATTTTAATAATAAATTAATGAGGGAGGTTATTACTCATGTAACACCCACTTGCTCCCATGGCTTTTACTGAGGGTGCTGACCTCAATTCCTTTGACCATACTTAGTCCAATAGTTCTCAGCAGTTTATTTTAACCCTACTTTAACCTCACTTTCCCTATTTTCTTTTAATCTTCTAATATATAAAGCAGAGTCGACGTGTGTGTGTGTTTGTTTGTCTGTCATACAAATCTGCACCGGGCGTCCGATCAGCACCAAACTGGGGATGGGGCTCCTATTCGACCAGTAGCCCAGTAGAACCTGACCACTTGCTCACAGCCTGGGTGAAACTCTTTTGCTTCTTTGCAGGCTACAAAGTTCTTTTTCCTTTTTGAGTTAACTTCTGAGGTACCATTCATATGGGTAGGATCCTGAAGTCCAAGATCCCTGTTTTCACTCTTTTTCCTGTGGGAATTCCCTTTTTCCATCCTGGTGGCACTCATGCCACTAAACACCTGCTGCTAACCAAGAAAATGTTTACATGCCTGAAAGTGGTGGTATAGGTTAAGTCTCCCTTAGAGCTTGTAAGTGTGATTGTAGAGTACCTAACTGGTCACATAGGGTGACAGATGAGCTTGAACCATCCCTGGTCAAAGCCAGTCCTCATTATGCATCAAGCAAAAAGCAGAAATGATTACTGGGCAGGATACCCATTTACTGAAGGCATGCTCACTCATACTGTGTTCACTTATCATTGACCATTAACTAATATGAATGTGGTCAGAGTGCAGGATTAGGGTTTTAAAGAGTTAAAATGAACCAAAAGTGTGAAACAGCCATGGACTGGGCAAATGTTTGTCACAGTGGCCTCTCTTACAACAGTAGCTCTTATTAAAAGAATACCCCACCCTAAAATGTTTTTGTTTTGTTTTGTAAATTTTACCCCAAGTAATTTGTAGTGATGGCCAATAAGAAGTTTTAATCTCATATTTTCATGCAGATAATAAAGTTTCTGATATAATAGACAACCAAAGCTAGACAACAGCAAACAACATCCAAAACATCCATGTAGAAATCTTGTGCTACTGTGTGACACATGCGTACAGGCGCCGTTCTCCTCCCCTACCACCTTCGCCGTCACTTCCCCTACCTCTTCATATCTGAGGTATTCAATCTGCCTCAAGAATGATTTAAGTGCCAGCTTAAGTGAAAAATAAAAGAGAACGTACTAAGTAAATTGCAAGTGTCACAGATGTCCGGGGACACTGCCCAGCCGGGACAGTGGCACCTCGGTATACATCCTTAATCCGTTCCAGGTCCTTGGACCAAGCAGGACATATACCAAACAAATTTTTCCCATAACAAATAATGGAAAAATGATTAATCCGTTCCCATGAAAAAAAAATCCTATTGTTATTGGCATATTATACATTGATGGGGTTGTATAAAATTTAAAAACTGCTTAATACTAAAATCCATAAATACAAAAGCAATTAGATGAAATAAATGAAAATTTAACCTCACTTTACTTTTTAATAACGTCTTTGTTTTTCACAATCGTAGATACCGTCGTTCTCGGCATACGGTATGCAGCAACCATGTCCCGGATACACATGCCACCTTCATACTTTTCAACAATCAATTCAAATTTACGTGAAAAAGCACAAAATCACGTTATGACGATGCGGGTTTGCTGTATGCTCCCATCTTTTGTCCGGGAGCCCTTGAACCCTACACCGTTGGTAATGTGCCTCACTGCTAAGCTCATTGGTAACAACAAAGCAAGGGGATGGTGAAAAAGTGCAAAGTGCTTTTATTAAAACAATCAACAAAGCAAGGTGTTCAAATTAAAGTGCAGTGTCCAAAGTTCCAATAAATAAATCCATAAAATCAGAAGTGAAACATGGAGGTTAAAAACAATAGAAAAAAGTCTTCTTAAAACAAACAAGGTTAAAATACAGCAGGAAGCATTCTTTAAAAAAAACACACAACAAGAAGCCCGGTGCCTTTTTACCTGGCGGCCCCCCTGCTTCCCCCCTCTGGGCTTCTCAACAGGGGAGTCGCCCTACTTGCAGCTGACCTTCACTCTGCCTACTTCAGCTGTTCAGTTCACCTCTCCGATCCCTGGCTCCAGTAGGCTCCTCCTGCCAGCGACTTGGGATCCTCAGCGACCTCCTTCTGGTCAGTCCCGCTCCATGATCAATCAGCAGGAGTGACCACTACTACTATTCCCCGGGTGTCGGCCCAACACCCAGGCTCCCTGTTCAGCTGCAACGCGAGCCTGCCTCTACGCTCGTGCTCTCTCTCTCTCTCTCTCTCCTGCAACCTTCCGTCCATCCGTTCTTCCTTTCTTTCTTTCTTTTTCCTACCTTTCTAGCCAACTCGCGCTTGTTTATCAAGAGGTCATAGCAGCTGAAATCAGCAGCCCCAGGAACAATCACGAATGCGGATGGTCTGTCACCTGTGCACTTATGTGAGAAACGCCCACATCGCGAATCGCCCTGAAAACCACTTCAGCCCAATATTATCCACTTGCAGAGCCACCACACCCCCTCACCAAGCTGTGAATGTGGTGATTATTTATTTTAAAACTGGCCTTTGACAGGTGCTGTGGACCCGCTATACCACACATATGAAAATTTACAGAGAGTTATAGCGCGGGTTGTTCACTGAATGCTAGCAACTGCCGCACTGACGCTCGTGGGCAGTCATGTCTTTTTTTCGTGTCCAAACAGGACGTATACCAAGTTGGACTTATTCCAAAGCGGATGTATACCGAGGTACCACTGTATATATATATTTGAAGCCATAACTGAACAAAACATTTAACTCAAGGAAAAGGTTTGAGTATAACTCCAGGCTTAACTAAATGCAACTTAAACCTGAAAGCGCAAGAGGCCTCTACTCCATTTTAAAGAAGATTCCAGAATATTTTTCCAACGTTAGAATGAGATAAATGAGTAATGAACACCCCTCCAGAAAGCAGTTATAAACTGATAGAAAAGCCCAAACATCCCTCCTATGAAGCGGTGATAAGATCAACAGAACAATCCAAAAACACCCCTCCTAAGGAAGCAGTGTTCAGAGTGATAGGAGAATCGACATGAGTCAGAAATTACTTGTTGCTTCAGTCGATTGGATAAAATGATTATGAGTCAGATGACATGATGTATTAGATGAGGTAATGGTAATTGAAAAGTATAAAAGATGAAGAATTGTTTCATTGATTGCTCACTTTTTGGACTGAGACATTTGTACATAACTCTGTACAAATAAAGAAATGTTTTGCATTTTCATCTGCACTGCCTTCTTTGAAGGAAATTTTTTTCCACGACAGTCCACAGCAGAGGTTCATGCACAGTCACTAGGTTCAGGCTCATCACATTGATCAACTTACCATATAATCCTGCAGATGCATTTTTTGACATCCTGAAGTTTTCCCTTCATTCATTGTTGGTAATCTCTTTTTCAACAATGCTGTCCCACCAGTCCTTGCTTCGCATACACATCCAGCAGCCATGAGTAGAGAACTGTGGAAGCATCCACAAAAATAAATTTCCTGAACCAAATGCTTGGGCAATCACATTATTCCTTTTCCTGGATGAAATAATCTGTCTCAATATTTCAGAAGTTGCTAGATTTATGTTGATGAACTGAATGTACCATGCTATCTATACTCAGCAGTGCAATCTCGGAAGACATAGGTTCTATGATTGCTTTTGGATTCATGGTGGCTGATGATGTTTAACTCTTTTTGTGTAGTTTAATGACATCAGAGCATTTTGCCAAGGGAAGTCTCCATGATTGGACACTTTTTAAATAACCCCTCTAACTAAAATGATTTCATGAACAGAAAGCATTTTAATTGTAGGTGCTCTTCCTATCATTACATTTATATTCATATCAGTAAGCCACAACTGGAGTATCTTGGGATCGTTTAGAGACAGTCTGAGACTGCATGGGTGAATTGACATTCTGTTTATTGCAGCATCAAGTATAAAGTATATTCTCTCTTTAATAATGGCTTCATTCTCCTTTCTTTAACTTTAATCTTTGGTTTTTCATGTCTCCCAGTGCAAGCTTTTTGTTGATATCATGTGAAGTGCAATGTAAGCCAATGAGAATACTGTTACTGGGCTGGACAACCCAACCAATGAATGAGGTGGGGAGATGGGTCTTCAATTCAAATGCTCCAGCTCATCAGGGCACATTCAATTGTCTTTCACAAGAGCATTTTCTGGAAGTGGTTTAACAATATTTTAGTAAAGATACATGTGTTTGAGATGTTGAGAGCCTAAGATGGAAAGACCTGACATGTACATTATGTGACACAAGTAACATGAGATTTTTTCCAATCGACATTTTTGATGTTGTTTTATATTTCCCAGCGTTGGTCTTCGTAGACTAATATTATATCAGAAAATTTGTTACCTCCATTCTGCATGAAACCATTAGATTACATTTTTTATATGCCATTGTTACAAACTACTTGGGGTAAGTAGCATAAAGAATAATTTTTTGGTGGAGCTTTAAGTTAATTAAAAGTATTTTAATAATATAGAGTTACTATAAAATCAGATTTTTAATAATAAATAATTCTTTGCATTTATATAGCGCTTTTCTCACTACTCAAAGCACTCAGCAATTGCAGGTTAAGGGCCTTGCTCAAGTGTCCAACAGAGCAGAGTCCCTTTTGGCATTCGAACCAGCAACCTTCTGATTGCCAGTGCAGATCCCTAGCCTCAGAGCCACCACTCCACCTAGATTTTTGAACTATCCAAGAAAATAATGCAGAAAGTAAATAAATAGTACCACTTGGGAGATAATTTGAAGTCCAGGCACATTAAGGAGATAGTGGCACTTTGCTGCACCAAGCTCAAACTCCCTGAATGCTTATCTGAACTGCTCATCATATCCTAACAGGTGAGACAAGTGAATGGGATTTAAATTGACCACTTGTGATGCATAGGTGGGGTGGTGGGATCTGCACCAACAATTGGAAGGTACGAATCCCATATATACCAGAAGTGATTCTACACCGTAGGGCCTTTGAGCAAGTCCCTTAAACTGCCGTTCCTCTCTCTTGGGTATGATGTTAACCTGCATCCAGCCATACAAGCAGGACCTCCAACTTGCAAAGGAAAATTTGGGGGTTGGTGGCAGGATTGGCACTCCAGCCACTGTAAAAAACCTCATACTGTTCCAATGCATTAAGTTCTAATTTGGCACTGAGGTGGTTCATTGGGTGGCAATGTTCTATATCAGGGCAGGCTCCTAACCTCTCTCTTGTGATTTATGCACAACACTTAGACAGCACAAAAATGAAAGCACAAAGCACACAGAAGGAGGCTCTGACTCTGAGTTATAGCCTTAGTTATAAAGTAACTGTTTTAACTAAGGTACATGAAAAATATGATCAGTCTCATATTACACTGAATATTTTAATAGTACGATAGTGCTTTATATCAGATGAATCAGAGTCAAAGGAGATAAAAGCAGCACAGGAGGGAGTGATACCAAACTGTGGGGGGCACAATAAAGTTAAGGACATATAAGAAACCAGCATCAGGTCCCCAAACTGATTTTTTGACCGCCTCCAAGAAGGCCATCTCTCCCACGTCAATTCCATAGCAGCTAATCAACTCAGACGTGTAGTAATTGACAGGTAGGACCTCACAGTTACAGCTGGAAAGTTTTATTATTTCATTTAATTTTCTCTATGGCGTTTTTGTTTAACATAATTTAAAAATCCATTAGAGTGTTTCAGAAATGTGGTGCGGCTTTGCCTCCTGGCAGTTTTGAACTGAAAGCTTTGGGAAAATGACACCCTATTCTAAAGCTTCGGTGAGGAATGTTTTCAAATTCTTTCAAAATGTCTGTGGATTTTGAAAGACTTAAACCTCTTCCAACATTATATTTGATTAAAAGTATTTTGTTTCCTGCTCATCTAAATTAAATATCTTCTCATTCTTGTTCTGTTATGAGTACATGCAGCCCACTTTAGGAACCACAATTTGTTTCAGCTGGTTGGCCCCGAAGCAATGTGGCAGAGACCTAAACATGGCTTTATATAGCTCCTTTCAGTAGTTAGCATTTTACTAAGGTGTATTACAAGTTCAGATCCAGGCTTCTGAATGAGAGTTCAGAAATGATCTGGCATCCTTATGGTTCCTCAGCCACTAGGTCATACTGCCTAACATAAAATTGGACTGAAATTATCTTTTGCATACTGAACTTCTTTTGCGTGTTTATTGAATTATGTTGACATGACAGGTTTGTGAGCTCTTTGATGCTGCTGTATATATCCATTTAGTGAAGTAATGCCCAGGCTGCAGAGTCAAGCCTGCCCTACAATGTGACAAACTGTGTGGCTTCCGAAACTTGTTTAGGAGGTGGACGCAAAAGGAGTCTCATAACAAACAGACTGTAAAGAGTCTCACTGATTAATCATATAAAGTGCACAAAGCTTTACTAATGCTTTACAAATCAACTCAGTTTTAAATATTCACTTGTTAATATCTTTATCTGGGAATGTAGTTTAATCAAGCACAAAAATGTATTCAAGTAGCAATGAAAGAAAAGGATGGCCAACTGTCTTGTTACTGGAAATCTTTGTGAAACTCGGTGAAGAGATACATCACAGGAGCCTGGCACCACTGCAGTGCCCACTCTTTCCTGACCAGCCTCACCATGCAGATGCACATTTTCAGTCGTTGAATGGCTGTAACAGGAAGCCAGGGCAGAGAAATAGCTTCACTTAACTAACTTCTCCAAGCGTCTCTTTTAGCTGCTCTGTGGCATCTGTTGGCATCAGACTGGCACATTCTGTCCTTGCTTGTGCGCGACCAACACCTAGTTCTGGCGTGTCCCCCAGTGCCTCCGTATTCATTAGTGTGACTGCTCGAAAAGCACATGGGATAAAACCCTCAACAATGGGGTGTCAGGCATGATTTAGGACGCTCGAACCCTCAAAGCAAGCTTCACTGAACAAGCTCAATTGCTTGTTTTCCACTTTGTTGGGCTTCCAGGCAACCAGACAAAGAGCAGGGGAATAAATAGGATCACAAAAGAAAAATTAATGCCTGGCCTCCCACTGTCTCTCTTCGGCAGATAAATTAAGGTGCAAAATGCAACATGAAATTGATGTCTATTAAAGGGATGGAAAAGTGCATTAGTGGGGTTCGACTAGTGAAATGCAGTCCTATGCTTGTATCTTAAAAGTATTCAAATAAATGGATTCACTCCTTGTAGGAAAGAAAAGAACACACAAGACCTTTTAAAAGTTTGCTCAGACTTTCACTTGTAAAACAAAGTAGCACAAATAAAAATCAATAAAGTGCTACACGTAGATAGATAGGATTGTGTGCTGTGTGGTACTCTGTTAATTATTACACAAAAAAATTCAGAGATTATCCTTTATAGTCCATTTTCTCACAAAGATGAGTTAATAAGTAAATCACCCTCTGTGATCTGTGATTAACTCCTTCATCCATTTTCTGTATAAATGAAGTGAAAAGTCAAGCAAAATGACACCTTTTATTGGCTAACTAAAAAGATTACAATATGCAAGTTTTCGAGGCAACTCAGGCCCCTTCTTCAGGCAAGATTGCTTGACTTTTCACTACATTTATAATGGCTAACATGGTACAACACCCTATTACTACTGTATAAATGAAAAATTAATGGATTGGAATTCTTTTTTATGAATACAATGCCCATTACAAATGATACTGTAATTCTCAAAATATTTATGTGAAGTATGCAAAAGGAAATGAAACATTAATGATGCAAACAGTGTATTCAAATAGTTTTGAAATGAAGAAAAATACATAAATTATCAGTAACACGTAGGGCACTCGTTCACAGGATCAAATATCAAACATTAAAGTAACAGTACAATATTTTGCCCTCTTGTTACTAATTTACGTGCTGAATAATAATAGTTCATTCAAGTGGTGATACTGACTTGGAGTATGAATCGTTTGGACTGTGTCCTACTGACATGACAGCATACCTTAACATTTTAGTAGAATTAAACCAGTTGAAATATTTTGAAGCTGACTGGATAGTGTTATTGTTGGGTAGTATGGTGGCTCAGCAGGCAGCATTGGTAGTATATGCTGTGGGGAATGCTGTGTTTATGCAGACGTAGCAGTGCTACAGGATCATGGCTCTTAAGTACTACTTCATGAGTGGGATATGTTCAGTGTGCGCCCACAGTGCTGCCACATTAATGCCCACCCATGCCCTGCCAATGCCCCTTTCTCATACAGCTGGAATCTTCTTCAGCACTTTGTTTGACTTCCTACAAAAGTGTAAAGACTATTTGGCTGCATTTTACCTGCCCTGGGGTGTTTGCATACAGACTGCTGTCCCTGGGTAATTAATCAGCCAGTTCAATAATGTGTTATGTTTAAGATATCATATTTCAAAGTAAATGTGGAGTCATTCAGGGTGCTGATTAAAGATGAACATTGAACCCACATGTGACCTGATTTTTGGGGCAGTGGGGTAGCAACCTTAATGGCAGTCTTACACATCGTCTTCCCTGTATTTGTTCTTTTTGTCAGTAAATCTGAGCAGCACCATTCTTAAAAATTATTTTCATCTCCCTACATATAGTCACACATATTCAGCTATAATGTGCAATGAACAGATATTACGAAAGAAAAATGCAACACAGCTTAAAATCAATAAATTGAGGTGGTAGAATGCACAGTTATTTTCAGCAGCTGCCTTAATGGTTTTTCTGGGGCAAAGCCACTTGTATACAATTCACACATTCATACACAAGATGGCAGTAGAACTCCAGCATTTAAGTTTGAACACTCAAAAGGACTGCTTACTTTGAAAAAAATGAAATGAAGATCTTCAGAAGCAGAAATCTGCACGTGTCCATTTGAAAAAATATCATCCTTATTGAACAAAGGAGTATTAAATACATACATTTAAAAAATAATTGAAACTGTTGCACTTCTCTGATATATACAGTTATGTATGTTCTGTAATTTATTTTTCAATGTCAGGATTTCAAACTCAGTTCCCAGAGAGCCATTGTGGCTGCAGGTCTTCCTCCTACCTACATTCTTGTTTAGGAACCAATTACTGCTACTAATGCAGCAGACTTCTTGTGTTTTAATTTCAAATGACTTGCTTTTTCAGCTTGGCAACCCCTTCATTGTTTTTCCCTAAACCACCTGCCTGATAATAACGGTGCAAAATGAGCCAAGAGATGACCAGCTAACTTCAGGCTCTCAAACTCACTTTTTTGCTCCAACTAGCTTTTCAATTAGAACTTAATTCTTTCTATTAATAAAACCAGTTTATTTAATCAAATTGTGTATTAGTGCTCTCATTCTGCCACACCAGAAGCTGTTGATTTCTGTTTTTTTCTGAGAGCACCTTCAACATGTTGGAGCACAGCAATATTTCTCACTCTTTTTTAAATATTTTATTGACATAGATATTTTAGGATGGACATACAGGTGCAAATGAGATCAAGTTAGTTGGTCATTGAGAGTGTCTAATGAAGGACAGTTCATTGGTAGTAGTAACTGCTCACTAAGTAACAAGCTGGTTAAGTTTACAGATGATACCAAAATAGGTGGATTAGCAGATAATTTGGAATCTGCTATATCATTACAGAAGGACTTGGATAGCATACAGGCTTGGGTAGATTTGTGGCAGATGAAATTTAATGTCAGTAAATGTAAAGTATTACACAGAGGAAGTAAATATGTTAGGTTTGAATACAAAATGGGCAGTCAGAAAATCAATCCTTATGAGAAGGATTTAGGAGTCATAGTGGACTCTAAGCTATCGACTTCCCAACAGTGTTCAGAAGCCATTAAGAAGGCTAACAGAATGTTAGGTTAAATAACATAATGTGTGGAGTACAAGCCCAAGAAGGTTATGCTCAAGCTTTATAATGCACTGGGGGGGCCTCATCTTGAGTACTGTGTGCAGTTTTGGTGTCCAGGCTACAAAAAGGACATTAGGACATTAGGAAGATTTTCTTCACACAAAGAACAATAGACACTTGGAAGAAGCTACCAAGTAGTGTGGTAGACAGTAAAACTTTAGAGACTTTCAAAATTCAACTTGATGTTTTTTTGGGAGAAATAAGTGGATTGGACTGGCAAGCTTTGTTGGGCTGAATGGCCTGTTCTCATCTAGATTGTTCTAATGTTCTAATCAAGAAAGTGGTTGGACCAAAAACCTGTAGCCACTGTGGTCCTGCAGGATCTGATTTTGGCACCCCTGTTCTATGTAAATAAGATAAAGGTGGCTTGGGACTACACTGTGATTAGTACAATCATCAGCCTGCTAGATCTAAAGATCTGCTTCATGTCTCTCTTTCACCCTCCTAAGGACTAAAATGCCTGAACAATCAACACCCGTAATGATGTCTTGGGATTTAGAGTTTAATTATTTTCTGTTAAAAAAATGAAATTAATTTTGCAAATAGAAGCTGATTTTTTTTTGAAGTCTATCTTCATGTGCCACTGCTACAACTATAAAAGCCAAAGTGCTTCAGAAAACAAAAAATAAAAAGAAAACGTATGAATATATTGATATACAGTATGAATAACATCAATATAATCAATACATACAGTAAATTTGTAAATCAATATCAGGACTGCACCTCAATAATATAGAAACTCTGGTGCCAGAGTCATCATTTATCTTTATTAAAAAAGACCACTTATCATACACATATCAATAAATAACCCCAATCAGCAAGAACATATGCATATATCAACATCAATCAAATAGATAAAGAAAACTAACACCATTAAACTCATCAATTAACTGAATCTAGTGGAAACTAAGAAATATTAAAAAGATGTGTCAATGCAGATTGATGTTATTCTGCTTATCTTCTAGCACAGAGCTATAAGAAAACACCCTACATTACTCTCATTTAGCCTTCCATAAATGTCCACCCATCATTTTTTGCTGTCCACGCTTGACAGTTCACTGAGCTCAATATACTGTATACTCTTTTAAAATCTTGGCCATTCTGTTGAATTTATGCAGACCACATTAAAAGGAGCCCAGGTGGGTTGTGTGGCTAACACCAGAAATATGACACATTGGACACTTTCCTTCTTAGTGTATGAGCTGCTGGCATGGGAGATGAATTCAGGCCTCAACCTGATACTGCCCAACACAGTTGTCTCAGGTCTGGATGGAAGCAACTCCAAGCCTTGTCACATAGCTCCTTAGTAAAATTGTCACTGCTGCCAGTGTGCTTACACACCCTGTCACCTCAACAGGAAAATAAAGGACTTGGCACTTTGTCTTTGTTAGTGGATTTATTGATAGTTTATAGAAACAATTTTGATTTTTCAGTGAAAGCACTGTTCTCACGTTAAAGTGCAAAATGATCTCATCTTAACACATATTGTTCCTTTCCAGCCGTCAGTGAATCATTTCCATGAAATCCTCACTTTTACTCTTCATCCTTGTGGAAAATATGTTATATTTGAGAAAAGCTGCCAAAGTCACACCTAAAGTGAAAATATCCAATACACAACAAAATACTTAAGCCATATTAACATTGTTATACGTGTGTTTTTCTGTAATTTATGGTTTTTTGTAGGAAGAATCCATTTCAGTGGTTTATTTTTTATTTTAACTTTATTTGACAAAGTCAGTTTTTGCCTATGTTTTGTTTTCTTTGTTTCTGCGACACCGATTGCAAGCATCATGTGACCGCAAATGTCATATTGATAACATCAAGGCTGAAATGATATATAAATGCGACAGTCACTTCATGCACTGAACCTTAGTGGTTAAAGTCAAAGCTCTTTCTACAGGACTGTGAAGTTTGCCTTTTGTTAAAAGAAAGCTGGCAGCTTCTGATCCTGTCACTCCATATAGTTTTGACGTGTGTGAGTAGTGCAAAACAATACAGTATATAGTGCCTTTGACATCATGGGAAGAAAGGACAATCAAAATATGCTGAACAAACAACCCAGAAGACGACTTTCCAAAGTGGTAAAACACGGCAGTCAAGGCAGACAGTCTGAGTGAAAAGCAGCAGTTGAAGCAATCGAGACTCATGCAACAATTTCCAGATCTGACAATAAGTCCTAATTGACCAGACACTTGCCAAGCTTCCTTTTGTATATATTTAGTCTGAATTTAGTAGTAATTACTGTTTGTTTCTCACTAATTATTATTTGTCCTGTCTTTGGCAGCAGATGCTATTTGCCTATATGGCATTTCTTTCTATTCAAACAACTTCTTACTATTTTGTAAATTCTTACTGAATTAACTAAAGGTTCCGGACTTTAAGGGAGGATCATTAAATTAAACATTACATGGAAATGCACTTTAGAAGAACAGCTTACTCATATTTAAATAAAGCATAGGAAGGCAATCAACAGTGTTGGCTTACTCACCATATTATTTATTCAAATGTGACATTTTTCACAAAGGCCTGGTGCTATGCATGTTTAAGATTTGTTCCTGTCTTGTGTCTGATGTGACTGAAACTTGTGGCAACTCTTGACTGCTGCATAATCAGATCCCTGCGTGGAGGGTGGTAGTATGTATCGTGATCGTGGGTGACAGAATAAAAGTGAAAAAAAAGGTAACTTTTACAGGTACAGTACTATAAATGTACACGTTCTGTTACAAACGCAAACCAAATGTATGTGTGTACTGTATAATATTAACAATAAGAGCAGCTCACTACTGAAAACGGCAAATATAGGAGGCAGTGGGGATCGAACTGGTGGCCTCTTGATTGCAAGTCAGCAAATCTTACCGCTACACCACGGAAACTGTTGTATTGTCCTTGAACCTTTTGTGAAAGTGTTTATTTGATCTTTGGACTTCAGGCTTCACATATTCTATAGTTTATGCCTACATTTTGTAACATTTGTTACTAAAATATGAAAAAGTTTCTGTTTTAACAATGTGTTACACAGATTACTGTAGAAATGGAACACACATGAAATCCACTCTAAAACTCCAGCATTTCACTCCCAGAAATCAAACAAGGCATGAGCTGGGAGAAGTTTGTCTAAGTCAGTAGGGGGATGGAATAGCAGGCTGCTTGTTGCTTTTCTTAATCAGCACATTTACAGGACAAAAGATGCTGACGGAGAGTTACGAACGGATTTAAGGTGGGTAGGATTTACGTGTTTTCTAGTGTTTTCTGATAATTCTAGTGTTAATCCAGGAACCTCAGCAATAATAGGGCACATGCCTCTGGAACTACACCTTCACCCAGTTTTCCACCCCTGAGAAGGCTGAACAAGAATGTTTTATTGTTTCCCTGCAAGACCAGGATTGGACAAAAAATAACTCTTTAATACAGGTAAAATTCCATTACAACAAACTTCCAGGGACCTAAAAAATATTTCGTTCTAATGAAAATTTTGTTGTAATGAGATTCTGTATTTGTAGCTATAGCATTTTCTTTAACTTGCGTCCAGGCGTTTGCAATCATTGCAATAGCTTCTTTCGTGTTAATTTTGATCTCCTCCTATCAACAAGTTATGCTGATGATAATTTTTCTCAGCATTTCCTTGTGATAATACACTTTCAGGGTGCGAATGATGCCCAAATCTAGTAGCTGAAGCACTGCCGTGCAATTGGGTGGGAGGAATTCAAGGCGAACATTATCTAAATGTGGAAGCATGTTGTGGGCAGCACAGTTATCAATCAGAAGCCAAATCATCCTTTTCTTCTTCTTCATATTGTGAGGTTTCTGAACTCTTTTGGGATCCCCCCACCCCACATCCAACAGGAACGTCACACTGAAGTGCGTCCTAAAGTGCGATTGCCACATCTGTAGAAGATTGTTTGTCCATTGCCGGGGCAGGGCAACAGCAGGCTCACAGCGGTGCAGTGAGACGCCACAGAAGCGAATTCTTAAATTTTGGGGTTGTGCTATAAGTTGCTCTTTTACACCCCAAAACACGAGGCTGAGCCTCAATACTTTAGCAAAACCAGCTTTATTCAGCTTAAAACATGAACAGCAGGGTTATTTATTGTAGCATGATCTGTCACTCTCCAATAAACAGACAAAGCAGTCAGGCAGGGCTGTGGCCAGGTTAGTGGCCAAGTAATCCTGTTACCTGCATTTACATTGTTTCTTGTATCACCCATCGAGATGTTTTCTTTTACTTTGGCGGAGAGACGCAGCAGAGCTGTGAGCCTGCTGTTGCCCTGGCAACAGATAAACAGTCTTTCACAGACGTGGAGATCAGACTTCAGGACATTCTTTGGCATGCTGTCCAGTGGAGGGAGGTCCCAAGAGAGTTTGGAAACCTCACATTTTCTTGAATGAGTGCCGCATTATTAGGAATGTTTCTTGAATGAGCATCACTGAACCACATAAAAACTGCTTTTTCTACGTCTTCAAATGCAGCAGTTCGCATACGTTTGTAACCTGAGATTTTTCTTCTTTTTTTGCTCAGTGTTTCAAGAAAGTTGACAGTGTCGACAGTGAAATTCTGAATTCACTGGCAGCATTTTTTTTCTTTTTGCCACAATCAAGAGATGCAAAAATGTGAAGTTTTTTTTTCTAATATGAACTGTTATCGTTTATTCGTGTCTGCTGTTTCCATAGAAGGGTGACAATGAGTTAAAATTCCAATGGACGTTTTTCAGATGTTGACAAGTGATAAGTAAAAGGTATCACTGAAAACCACTGAAAACAAAAACAGCAAAAAAAAAAACAGTACGAGCAAAGGTCAAAAAAAGAAATTTTTTTACAATGTTTCTGTTTCGGGATTGTTGTGCACAACTGAGCTGCGACCACAGAACTAGCTGCTCTGTGGATGATTCATTCAGGCATTATTATGTCTTTTGGGCACTTTGTTGTAATGAAAGTATCTGCTTAATGTACTTCGTTGTAACAAGATTTCTATAGACTTGTGTCATATGGGGAAACTGTCAGTACCATAAAAATACACGTTGTAATGAAAATTTTGTTGTAAAGGTATTTGTTGTAATGGAATTTTATCTGTATTTACATTTACATTTATTTGCTTAGCAGATGCTTTTATCCAAACAATTTACAAAAATGGTCAACATAATCAAGTAAATGTCAGGTATCTGAGGGACTGCTTGGAACAAGTGTTACAGGATGAGATTACAAAATTTATTACCACGGCTGAAGAGCTCAGACTAAACATAAGCAAGTACACTCTTTTGGTACAAGAACCTTACAATGCTGTTACCAATTGGACAGAAATTCACCAAATAAGTAACACTTCATAAATACATTGAGAAAGTCCGAAGTTCGAAAGGAGCTGGTCCAGCTTGGAGCTACACATGAAAAGAGTCTGGATTAAGATCTGATCCCACGCAGAGGTGGCATCACCAGACGCTGTTTATTAGCAGACTTGAATGAGCTAGAAAGACTATAGGAGCTCACAAATGCTTTCACATATATTCTGTAGGTGATGACCCATTGTCTACTTTGTAAGCAAGCAACAGGGATTAGAACTTACATGCTGCTACAGGGAGCCAGTGTGTGATCCAAAAAGTGGACTGACATGTGTTTGTCTTGGCTGATTAGATTTTAGAGATTTAGAGTTAGAGTTAAAGTAGTCCAGATGTGAACAAGACTAAAGCCTGGACCGAGAGTTGTCCTGCATACTCTGTTAGATAAAGTCTGATCTTCAAGTTATTGCTAGTGTCAGTAAACACAAGGCTGTTGTTTAATGAGACAATAACACACTTTATTTCATCTAAACCTGTGATTGTATTTGCAGAGAAATCAGATATATTAAACACCAAAAGTTAAACAAATGATATCACACAACCTGACAGGTTCAAATCAATGTCACATAGCAAGCTTCGTATCAGGTAGTTGGCTTTGAGCAGTTACAGTTGTTCATTAAGTTTAAAACCTGGGCAGTATATTAACACTGGCAGTATTTAAGCAGATGCTTGAGGATGATTTTGTATGTTCATGTATCCCATCAGCCTATTTGCATCCATCTCACAAGTCATCATATTCTATTCCCCTTTAAAACACTTACTCATTCCAACCACAGTGGAACCTCGGTTCACGAACGTCCCGGTTCACGTACAACTCGGTTCACGACCAAAAAGCTCGCCAAACTTTTGCCTCGGTTCACAACCACACACTCGGTATACGAACAAGCCAGTTTCCCTTGCCTCCTAAACAGAGAGAGAGAGCAAGAGCGAGTAAGCACTTGCCTGCTGGGGAGGGGGAGGAGGAGATTGCTGCAATGTTTGCTGAA
>JANRMT010062848.1:16171598-16194516 GCA_026402145.1 Polypterus bichir lapradei | reverse complement strand
TTCAATATGGCGGCCGACAGTGGCATCATACCACTGAAATAAGTACGTACATCGGTTTTGGTTAGCGCAGGGAAGCCACCTACCAAATTTCGTGAAGATGGGGCCATAAATAAAAAAGTTCAACATGGCGGACATTGTGAAAATTAGTGACATTGGAAAGTTCAATATGGCGGCCGACAGTGGCGTCATACCATCGAAATAAGTACATACATCGGTTTCGGTTAGCGCAGGGAATCCGCCTACCAAATTTCGTGAAGATGGGGCCATAAATAAGAAAATTCAACATGGCGGACGTTGTCGACCGTTATGACAGTTACATGTAGAATTTCGAAATGAAATCTGTTTAACTTTTGTAAGTAAGCTGTAAGGAATGAGCCTGCCAAATTTCAGCCTTCTACCTACACGGGAAGTTGGAGAATTAGTGATGTTGGAAAGTTCAATATGGCGGCTGACAGTGGTGTCATACCACCGAAATAAGTATGTACATTGGTTTCAGTTAGCGCAGGGAAGCCGCCTACCAAATTTCGTGAAGTTGGGGCCATGAATAAGAAAGTTCAACATGGTGGACATTGTTGACCGTTATGACCGTTACGCGTAGAATTTCGAAATGAAACCTGCTTAACTTTTGTAAGTAAGGTGTAAGGAATGAGCCTGCCAAATTTCAGCCTTCTACCTACACGGGAAGTTGGAGAATTAGTGATGAGTCTGTCAGTGAGTGAGTGAGTGAGTGAGTGAGTGAGTGAGTGAGTGAGTGAGTGAGGGCTTTGCTTTTTATTAGTATAGATACATAAACATATTTCTGCTAGCCTACCTGCTGCAAAATTGCACCATTTGTACAAGACAAGTAGAGCTATTTTATGTGTGTAATTTATCACTTACCACTGTCTTGTTTTTTCTTATCCTACTCTTCCTTTCTCTTCTTTCTTTTTTGGCTTCCTGAAGCATAATTCCGCTTCATGACTGCCGAGGAAGTTTTGTATTTTGCCGGCAGCAGAGATCGCGTGGTTGGCTGGCTGCTGTCAGCGAGGGGGGCCCCCTTGAGGGGGATCCCGATAACAGTGTCATTGCACTTTACTGCATTCACTATCAATGGGGCGCTCACACAGTTTGTCGCTGCATTTTATTCTTAAGCAGTCATTGTCTTGGGGCCCCAGGCCAGCTCGGGGCCCCAAGCAATTGCTTGGTTTGCCTGCCTTGTCGCGACGGGCCTGACTGAACCCTCCACCTGCGTCCTTGACCCAATACCAACAAGGTTTTTCAAAGAAGTATCAGGCGTGCTAATTGACAATATTCTTGACATAGTTAATTCGTCATTAGATACGGGGGTCTTCCCAGACTGTCTTAAGACTGCTGTAGTTAAACCCCCGCTCAAGAAAAATAATCTTGACCCCTCTGCCTTTGAAAATTTTAGACCCATCTCTAACCTGCCCTTCTTAAGTAAAATTCTAGAGAAGGCAGTCATTATGCAGTTAAATGACCACCTTAATAAACATGCTATTCTTGATAAATTTCAGTCAGGTTTCAGAACAAATCACAGCACAGAAACTGCACTCGTTAAAGTAGTAAATGACTTGCGGGTAAATGCAGACAGAGGCCATTTATCTGTTCTCATCCTCTTAGATCTGAGTGCCGCATTTGACACCATTGATCACAATATTCTTAGAAATCGCCTTAGTCAATGGGTCGGCCTCTCTGGCAGTGTCTTAAATTGGTTTGAATCCTACCTGGCAGGTAGAAAATTCTTTGTGAGTTGTGGTAATCACATCTCAAAGACACATGATATCCGATATGGTGTTCCACAAGGCTCTATCCTGGGTCCGCTGCTGTTCTCAATCTATATGCTTCCATTAGGTCAGATTATTTCAGCGCACAACGTGAGCTACCACAGCTATGCTGATGACACACAGCTGTACTTATCAATAGCACCTGATGACTCCGACTCTCTCGATTCACTAACACGTCTTACTGGTATTTCTGAATGGATGAATAGTAATTTTCTCAAACTAAATAAAGAGAAAACTGAAATTTTAGTAATTGGCAATACAGTAATCTCTCGCTATATCGCGCTTCGACTTTCGCGGCTTCACTCTATCGCGGATTTTATATGAAAGCATAACTAAATATATAACGCGGATTTTTCGCTGCTTCGCGGGTACTGCGGACAATGTGTCTTTTTACTTCCTGTATATGCTTCCTCAGTTGGTTTGCCCAGTTGATTTCATACAAGGGACGCTATTGGCGGATGGCTGAGAAGCTAACCAATCAGAGCACGCAGTTAAGTTCTCCTGACTGAGAAGCTAACCAATCAGAACACGCAGTTGAGCTCCTGCGTGCTGAATGCAGTGTTAACCAGGAAGTCTCGTCTCGCTCATTCAGCATCAACGTGTTTCGCTGTGTAAAGAGTTATGCTCTTTAGTGATTATCTTTGTGCATGGTCAAGCCCTTCATTATGGCTCCAAAACAATCTGCTACTTCTTCAGGGGCCATGCCCAAGCGCAAGAAGAAGATGTTAACGATTGCCGAAAAGGTAAACGTTTTGGATTTGTTGAAGGCTACGATTCTTTTTATTTAAAAAGTAGGAAAGGAATATAAGATCTACGGCTGCAGTGTCCTTTTAACCAGGGTGCAAAACGAGTTGTAAGTGGATGTAATAAGGCAGTAGTCTGGATGGAATCTGCTTTAGGGATTTGGATTGAAGACTGCCAGAAGAAGAACAACGGCAGTGCTACACAATCGCTTGAAGTGGCTCCTTTACAAGGGCTGTAACGCTCTCCTTTGTTGTGCAGTAAAATTAAACTCATTGTTATCAGACAAGTCATCGTGTCATTGTTGGTGAGTAACCATAATTAATTTTCTTCTTACAGTGCTTAGTACATGTACGTACCTTTAGTGTCACTGTACACACATTTACTGTATACTATTTTTCTTGCATTGTACGTATTTATTGCTGGTGGCCTGTCTATCGTAATGGCTGTAACATATGTGATATCGGAGACACTCAATATCGTTAAAATAATATTTAGGTTTTACTGTATATAAACAGTGTGTTTATATACATAATTTCAATGAATCTTACCTAATATCTAAGAGAATACAAAGGGATTATGCTGTATAACTCTGCGGGGAATATTTATAAACAGTGCGGGAGAGTTTATAATGGCTTAAAATATATAAAAATAACCATACAAACATATGGTTTCTACTTCGCAGATTTTCACCTATCGTGGGGGGGTCTGGAACGCAACCCCCGCGATCGAGGAGGGATTACTGTAATGGATTCAATGAGGTTATCAGAAATAAACTTGATGCATTAGGATTAAAAGTTAAGACGGAAGTAAAAAACTTAGGGGTAACTGTTGACTGTAATCTGAATTTTAAATCGCATATTCATCAGACCACTAGGACAGCATTTTTTCACTTAAGAAACATAGCAAAAGTTAGACCTCTTATATCATTGAAAGATGCTGAGAAATTAATTCACGCTTTTGTTTTCAGTAGACTAGATTACTGTAACGCACTCCTCTCAGGACTACCCAAAAAAGACATAAATCACTTGCAACGAGTGCAGAATGCAGCTGCTAGAATCCTAACTAGGAAAAGAAAATCCGAGCACATTTCTCCAGTTTTGATGTCACTACACTGGTTACCTGTGTCATTCAGGATTGACTTAAAAATATTGCTTATGGTTTATAAAGCCTTAAATAATCTTGCTCCATCTTATATATCGGAATGTCTAACACGTTATATTCCAAATCGTAACCTTAGATCCTCAAATGAGTGTCTCCTTAGAATTCCAAAAGCTAAACTTAAAAGAAGTGGTGAGGTGGCCTTCTGCTGCTATGCACCTAAAATCTGGAATAGCCTGCCAATAGGAATTCGCCAGGCAAATACAGTGGAGCACTTTAAAACACTGCTGAAAACACATTACTTTAACATGGCCTTCTCATAACTTCACTTTAACTTAATCCTGATACTCTGTATGTTCAATTCATCATAATAACTATTCATAGTGGCTCCAAAATCCGTACGGACCCCTACTCTCTCTTCTGTTTCTTTTTCCGGTTTCTTTGTGGTGACGGCCTGCGCCACCACCACCTACTCAAAGCATCATGATGCTCCAACATTGATGGACTGAAAGCCAGAAGTCTATGTGACCATCATCATCAAGTCCTTTCATGAAAACCCTAAATACAAAGAGGACTTTTTGATTTATGTTAGGTAGATTGCCCAGATGGGACTGGACAGTCTCATGGTCTGGAATCCCAACAGATTTTATTTTTTTTTCTCCAGCCTCTGGAGTTTTTTTTTTTTTTTGTTTTTTCTGTCCACCCTGGCCATCAGATCTTACTTATTCTATGTTAATTAATGTTGACTTATTTTTATTTTTTATTGTGTCTTCTATTTTTCTATTCTTCATTTTGTAAAGCACTTTGAGCTACATTTTTTTGTATGAAAATGTGCTATATAAATAAATGTTGTTGTTGTTGTTGAAAAGAGTATGGCATAGCAGTAAATGTGCTACTGTATATCAGGCCATCCATAAAATGTGAGTGATTGTGCAAGAAGAAGGCTAGTGACAAAGGCCACCAAGAGACCTATAAGAACTATGAAAGAGATACAAGTCACTGTGGCACAGATTGGAGAGTCTGTGCCAACAACAATTGTTGCCCAGGTGCCACACCAGTTGCAGCTTCACAGAAGACTGACAAAGAGAAAACCACTGTTAAAAATAATGCACAGAGAGTTTGCCAGAAGACACATGGGACACTCTGAAGTCAGCAGAAAGAAAAAGTTTTGGTCTGATTAAAACAAAAATGATGTTTTTGCCCATTCGACTATACTGTGTCATGATTTAGGCTGTAAACTGATGCTTTGTAGCCTGTTTCATTAAGCCATTTACATACCGTTGTCAGGGACATGTCCCATGTCTCTAGGGTTGGGGTTTCCAGGGTCATGACCTTGACTTCATCAGCAACTGGCATAAAAGGTCAGCCTTTTACTAGTCACCTTATCTGATCTGCAGAGAGAATTCCTTAATTTCATTTTGATATTGTGTGCTTTCTTTTTTTGTATTGCTTGGTTACAAGACTTATTGCCTGTTATTTGACTTTGATCTTGCCTTTCGTCCGGGTTACAGTCGCTACAGTTTATTTTTATTTTCTTTTGTTTTTGTCTTTTGCTGCATATTCAGCTCTCTTGTTTCTTGCTGAGTCTACACTACACATCATCAAAACCACACCATCCCAACCAGGAAACAGGGTGGTGGCAACATCATGATGTGGGGGTACTTCTCTGCGGTAGGTTCTGAAAGGCTTGTGAAGGTAGAAAGGAAAATTAACGCAACAAAATAGAAAGAAATCTAGAAACAAAACCTGACCCATCTTGGGAAAACATTTTCCCGCAAGAAAACAACTCCAACCATAAAGCCAAAGCTACACACAGCTGTCTTAAAAACAGCAAGTTTAATGTCCTGGAGTGGTCGAGTCAGACTCTTGATCTCAGTCCAACTGAATATTTATGGCTGAACTTGACAAAGGCTGGTCACTCATGATTTTCATGCAACCTGGCAGAGCTTGGACAGTTTTGCAAAGAAGAATTGGGAAAAATGGCAGTGTTTCAATGAGCAAAACTGACAGAGTTCTGTCCAAACAGACTCGAGTCTTTCATGGCTGCCGGTGAATGCAAATTCTAAATACTGACCTGAAGGGGTGAATATTTACATGAAAAATTATTTTGCATTTATATTTGTAACTATGGGTGGCATTGTGGTGCAGTAGAAGCCCTGCTGCCTCATGGTAAGGAGACCAGAGTTTGTGTCTGCGTGAAGTTTGCATGTTCTTCCTATGTGGGTTTCCTCCGGGTGTTCTGGTTTCCTCCCACAGTCCAAAGACATGCAGGTTCGGTGGATTGGTAGTACTAAACTGGCACTGGTGTATGATTGGTGTTTGTGCTGCCATGTGATTAATTGGCACCCTGCCCTGAGTTCATTCCTGCCTTTATTACTAAGAGTATGATAGTACACAATGGCCAAACCCTATTTTGTCTCTTCCATTGACCCGCACACACTCTGCTGGTGTGCATTTCAAAGGGGCTGAGTTGTATGTTCTGCCAGCACTGATGTCTACCAGCTGAATATGCTCCCAAAGTGGGCCAAAATCACCTGGCCTACCTCCAAAATAACATCAGAAGTCAGATCTTATAGAGGTGTGTGTTGCTGGCAAACAAAAATTGCTTTCTTCATTCATTTTATTTGGTGTATCTCTTATATTGTGCAACCTGACTAATTTTATTTCTTGATTTAAATATGTGAAACAGAAAAACATTTCTGTCAATTTGAATTCACTATAAAGTCAGTTTGTTCCCCAAATTGCAAGAGTTTTATAATGAATAGGTGGATAAAGTCAGCTGGGTGAATGTGGCTTTCTTAATGCACTTTGCAGTTAAGAACTTGGCTAAAGTTTATATAATTTCTGAAACCTATTTATTTTTTTAACATTAACTTCAAGACTTTTCAGGTTAAAACATGTTTCCTACACAGTATATGCTGACAAGTGATGGGGTTGTAATTGCAGTTGAGATTTAGGCAAATGTAAATAAAAAAAAATACCAGATATATGCTTCATTTGTCAGAATTTGTAAATTGTTATATAAAACTTAACATTACCCATGTACGATGTCTGCTATCCCAATTACGAGCATTTACATTTTCCATCATTTAGTTAGTGACCGGGCCATTTTTCGCAGACAATGCTATTTAAAGCAGATAGGTGGGCATCAATGGATTGTGGGTGCAAATGTGACAGGGAATGATTCAGACTAAAGATGTAAAGTAAGTCGCTTTTAGTGTGCTCTGGTATCACTTCTCCTACAGGAACAGCCACAGTTTTTTCTCTGTCACTACAGTGTCACTAGAATGTTGAGAGTTACCCACCACTAAACAAACATGCACCCCACTCTTGTAGTCATAAACAGACTGTTGATGAAAGGGGATGCTGACAGCAATTGTACTTTGTATCAGCTGAGTGGTGCTGAGGGGCAGACATTGAAACACACAGCCCATTGTACCTTGTGGCCACTGTTATACAGCAGCCAACATAACAGAGTTCCTGGGAATGAAAAACAATATTTTGCAGTTGTTGTTAGCTAAGGAACACAAACATTAAACACTAAATAGAATAAACAATGCTTAGTCTAATGAATTCGACTTCCTGCTGCAAGTTCTAAATCTGAGGATCCATCGTGCTGGGTGTTGGCATTCATGACTGGCGTTGGAAGTGGAGCTGTGTGGCATGTGCTTGTGTAGCACACATTGTGCCTCTGTGAAATGAGCAGAATGTTTTGAATGCTGCTGGATATCAAGGACATCATGTCATGGTACCAGTGTCATCATCTGTGAATGGTCTTTGGCTAGGATAATGCTCCATGCATCAATGCTACCAAAGTCTTGAGTATGACATGGGCAACATGTAAGCAAAATTGTTTCCTATCACATAAAGGAAAGAACCATTCACATGGAGATTCACCACCAACTATGTGATTTACAGCAACTATTGGAGACATTGGACTTGAAGTGGGTCTGCATCAGTGTGCAGCTCTAATGACACTTAGCTAACTCTGTCTCTTCTGTGGGCAAATGGAGGACCAACATGCTGGTAGATACAGTATACAAACCCAGGAAACCATTCACTTATTGTATACTGATGTTCAGAGATCATCTAACAGCTTGGCTAAAGTGACCAAAAAGTTAAAAGCAACAGAAATTTAAATAGGAGCTGCAAACTGAAAATCTAGAAATACATCTTCATATTAGTTCAGAGTTAAATTAAAAGTAATTTAAGTACAAGTAACCCCAACCATAACCCTAACTAGTGTTTAAATTGGCACATGCATTGGACAACTGAATAAATGAATAACTGCCACAGAAATTTAGTTCTAACCTATCAAAATGCTACCCTTTTCCCCATGAGTGTGTACATGAGAAACGCTTTAACCTCTATGGTTCTTTTTATATTGGTGGACAAGTTGATACTGGAAATGCCTTAATTATTAGCCTTGTTTTATAAGTACACCCTGCAATACTTACCTCTTATAACCTTCATTTACCACTCATGTCTCAAACAAAACAATAGCCAAGTGGCCTGTCACTGACTTTACCTCTTACAGATCTAATACACTGCACTTCATGTCCGATAGCAGTACAGTCTTAGCAACACATTAACAATGGCTGAGGCTGGCTGCCTTAGCTTCAGTACCTTAAGAGGTTCTAGGAACCACTCATCTCACTAGAGATGAAAAGGGCTACACTTCAGAATACCTTAGAAAAGGCCAAGAGCTGCTTCAATTGTGCACTCCTGCTGGGATTTATGAATGTGATGTTCCATGACCAGATAACTACCTTTGAAAGGGCTGCACAAATATTCCAACAGAAGCCAAGAACTTGCTTGACAGACTTCCCTTACTGAGTTACAGGCATCGCTGTCCACAATCTTAATAGCTAACCCTGAAAGTCCATAACCTAAATGAGTACCGTTCATTAAATTAATGCTCAACAGTCATTGCTAACTGTCAATAACAATAAAACAACTTCAACTATGTAACGCTGAAACTTTATTTTAATTATTACTTAAGTCTTTTGCTAAAAAAAAAAGCCATTAATGTTAGATATGAAAAAATACAACCTGAAGGAGTCACACAGTAAGTTTCATATCAGGAGGCAGCTACATTTTTTTCGTTGTTGCAGTCATTGTCTACTTAAGCAAGGTATGATGCCTGTGAGTGTAGAAGATTGTAGGTGGCATAATCTGACCAAGTTGTTATCTTCTGTCACACTGCCACTTATGATGTCACTGAAAATGCTTTTTTAAATGCTTTGAATTTATTGTGACTTGTTTGCTGCTTTGTGTAAGATGTTGCATCAACTGAAGTTGGATAACTGATAAATTCCTAGAGTCTTACTTTTATAACTACATTTGAGAAACATTTTAACATAGAAAATCACAAGCCCCTGTTTCACATCTTTTTTCTGGGCATATATATATATTATATATACAGATGGAGCCACGTCAAATAGCCGCGGCCGTGTGAATGGCGTGCGAATGGCGTACGGCTGCCCTATGCACGCCGTGATCCCCCCCTCCCTCTACTGACAGAAGGCGTGTCAAGATTTCACAGTAAACATGCCCATTCATGCCCTATTTATTCATTTACCTGGTTCCACCACTAGATGGCGCTTTGTTCTCAAGAACACGTTAACACACGCCAGCAATTTAGCTGCGCTGAGTTGCAATCACGTGATTTTAACAACCCACTCCCTCCCCCGCCAAACTGACGCTACCAAACTGCACTACAGAGATTAAGATGGCAGCTTAACACTAGAATTACCAGAGCCTACTAAAAAACTCGTAGATCTGTCCCACCTTAAATCGCTTCTTAAAACCGTTCTCACCTCTCCGCCAGCGTCTTTTGTTAATCTAAATGTGCTGATAAAGAAAAGTTGCAAGTAGCCGGCTATTCCATCCCCCCATCGACTTAGAAAGTGCATAAACTTCTCTCAGCTCATGCCTTGATTGATTTATCTGGGAGTGAAATGGAGTTTTAGAGTGGAAATAATAGATTATTATTTGGAATACACGTATTTCACGTGTGTTCCGTTTCTACAGTAATCCGTGTAAACACATTTTTAAAACAGAAACGTTTTTCATATTGTAGTAGTAAATGACAAAATGTAGGCATAAACTATATAATGTATGAAGCCTGAAGTCCAAATATCAAATTAACAGCTTCACAAAAGGTACAAATATAACAGAACAAGTATACGTGAATACGTGGAACACATAAAGTAGCAGGGTCAATAATACATAACAAAACCCCACAACCTACATGTCTTTGAAAGGAAACTGAAGCACGCCGAGTAGACCCACCAGAAAAAAACATGCAAACTCAAGGCAGGGAACACCCGGGACCCCCTTGCTGCGAAGCAGCAGCGCAACCACCACGCCACCGTGCCTCCACATGCTTTAATACATTTTAAGTTCTGTACATTTTAAGTTCTGAAAACTCTGAGGTCTAAGTTTATAACTTCACAAAGACGTTTATCATGTGGTGATTGGTTATGTGCAGAAAGAAAAAGCAAGGATAGGAACTGGAGGTTTAGTACGTCAGATAGAGACAGCGCGCATGCAATAAAGAAAGCCCGCTCAGAAGAACATCCATTGAATTCTGCGTTCGTGTCTCCGTCCACCACATCACGAAGCCAACATTTACATGATATTCCAGTTAAACCAGTGCGATACCCATTCATATATCCAGTTTTTTGGAGCCTCGTCACACCTGTCATAAAGTTCACTACACTGAACATACACCTGGGGACCCCGTAATGCAAGGGAGCAGCACTACAGCCACGCCACCGTGCCCCCCGCCACCCGTGTTTAATACATGCTTTAATGCATTTCATCGTGAAGAAGATATCATGCACTGTATGTTAGTATTCTGAATGTTCATAGAGCAGGAATATCATGAAGTCAATGTGCGGCGATCGCTGTCTGCTGTCTGTGTGCAAGAGGAAGTCAGTTTAAGAAGCGCATAGAGATTAAAAACTGGGTCGGGGAACACTTAATATAAAGCATTTAATGTGCTACATTAACTTATGACAGGGGTTTGAGAAAATCTAGTAAATTAAACATTCATTTTAAGATGAAGTTTAGTTTGCGACATTCTACTGACAAAATAAACTACTAGAATAAAGTGGAAATGTCGACTTTAATCTCGACATAAATGGCGAGAATAAAGTGGAAATGTCGAGAATAAAGTCAACATGTCGACTTTAATCTCGACATAAATGTCTAGAATAAAGTGGAAATGTCAAGAATAAAGTCAACATGTCGACTTTAATCTCGACATTTTGATTTTTTTTTCTTCACTGTGTCCGTATTTTTTTTTTCACCGTGGCCCTAATACGCTTCCGTATCATCATGGGTTGTGTATTGAGTGATTTAACAAATCTGTTTTATTAATCGGTTTGTTGTTGTTTTTTTTACCATGTCATCTATTTATGAAACTACAGTATGTTGACAATACAAGAACTGCCTGTACAGTATATTAAAGATACGGTATAGGGCTTCCTGGACACTGCAGTTAACTGAAGCAGTCAATGCTCCATCTGGCGGGATTATACAGCATTGCAACCATCTTTTTAGAAAGCGCATGGGGGCGTTTATGGGGTGGGGCATCATTAACTGCGTCATCGCGGGGGATCACATTCCGTGCACGGATCGTGCATGGTCCTGTCATGGTCCTGTCATGGACCTGTCATGCTCCAGGCGGCTGTTTGACGTGGCTCCCACTGTATATATATATATATATATATATATATATACACAGAGAGAAAATATTGACACTCTTAACGTTTACGTTTACATTTGTCTTCCCAGAATTCTTTAATCTATTAGCATACATTTCAAACTCATACCCTATCTTCTGAAAAACATCTTCTGAGTTATTATCATATGCCTGCACATGCCTGGCACCTCCCTGCTAGGTTCCTGTCAAAAGTAATGTGTTAGCTTTAGTCACACAGTTTATTCACTTAAAAGCTATACAGGGGGTCCCCGGGTTACAACATCTTGACATATAATATTTAGAGTTTACAATGCTCACTCCCGTAAAAACTTAAAAAAATTGAGACATGAGAAGGAATAAAGGTAAGGATTTTTTTTTACACTCATTTTTTCTATTACTACAGTACAGTATATTTATGTCCTTTTCCTTTTTCTGTGGCATAATTGTGTTTTTATGTTCTAGATTATGATTTTGCAAATGTGTTAAGATAGGTAAGTGACTTAGGCTAGGGTGTGTTTTGATTTACACCAAAATGTGGGTTACATCACTGTTGTAGGAACGGAACTGTGTTGTAACCCGAGGACCCCCGTATATAGTGTAAATAATCCTAAAATAAGACACACAGAATTCAAAGCCAATCTTCTTAAGTTGTAAAACAGCAATGTTAGCCAGTTCACAAAGTTCTACCTACCATATTTCTCAGAAAAGAATCTGCAAAGAGAAAGAAACTGGTAAACTGGTGCCACTGAAATGGTTGGCTTCAGAGTATTTCTTTTAACCAACCAAAAATGAGAAAGTTTTTGGGAAAACAATCACATGTATTTCATCCATTCTCTTCTGCTTATCCGAGGTCGGGTCGCGGGGCAGCGTCTAGGCACCAAATAATGCCTGTATATTGGGTGTCTCTTTCATTCTTGCATTATATTTCTGAGGTAACAGGTCTTTTGATCTGGCATGATCTATGGAAAAACTTGATAGAAGGAGTGAGAGAGAGAGAGAAAGACAGAGAGATGATCAGCTAATATTGTGCACTATATTAGAACCTTGTTCTTCCCTACTGTACTTCTTGGACAAACGGATCATTGTAGTTTTAAAGGCTAATTCTATTTCCATGATCATGCCTTGTGCCCTTAGAACAATCTGAGATAGGCACAACCTACATTCTCAAATCTTCTACCAATCAGTCTTCTACCCCTGGCCCTGGTCTAGGGCTAATAGGTCTCTTGTTTTTTCCACATTTTTGGCCTGTGCGAATGTAGCTGCTAATGAGGCCTCATGTTCCTGTTCTGTGGTCTTAACTGTGGTCATCAATGCAAACAGAACAAACAGCATGATCTGTGACATTCTAATTTTTTTTATAGATGCCTATTATAGATTACCTGAGGAGTTACAGTGAAATGGATTCTTCTAAATTCTAAAGTTTTACTAGTACATCATTTATCACTACAAGAATTTGTAACATATTACAATTTTGCCAAATAATGGTTTAAAAGTTCTCCTCCTGCAGCCTCCATTCTCCTCCTATATATTGTCACAAACTTGACTCCGAGACATAGAAAGTTTTGAGGCAGCCACCTGTATAATTGGTATCCTGGCTGCAAAGTTGTAAAATTATATACAGCACTGATGTGCACAAAACAGAGTCCAAAACAGAACTAAGGGAATGGTCTGCAGGCAAGGGAGAAAAAGAGTCAGTGCACTCTGCCACATCCCGGTATGTCTCGGAACTGCCCTTACTCAAGCCCTTTAGCTGCCTCCCATGTGCACGTGTGTGACAATATATAAAGTACAATGATGATAAAGGAATACTGTGACATATGGGATACTGTAGTCTTCATAAGGTTTGTGTAGTAACACATCCATTTGAAACCTGCTTAATCCAATTCAGGGTCATACAGAAAGTATTCAGATCCCTACACTTTTTTCACATTTTGTTGTTGCAGACTTAAGCTAAAATTGTTAATTTTTTCCCCACATCATTACAGCAGAATTGCAAATCAAATCAAAAACAGGTATTTATGAAAATTTGTTACAATGTTATTAGAATTTAATAAATATAAAAAAAACAAATGTATCTATTGATCATCTTTTAGATGTTTCTACACCTTTCAATTGACTGCGCATGATTAGGAATGGTACATACTTGTCTTTATATATCCCACAGTTGACAATATGTATCACAGCAAAAACCAAACCCTGAGACTGAAGGAACTGCCTGTAGAGTTTAGAGGCAGGATTGTGTCTAGGCACAGATCTGGGGTTTCCAAGAGCTTCATAATTTGAGCTTATAATATAAGCCTGCTCCAGACAGCTCTTGACTTCAGACTGGACCATAGGTGCATGTTGTTTCAACATGACAATGGTCTTAAGCACAAAGCAAAGATATTACACAAATGGCTTAGTGTCCACTCTGGGAATGCCCTTCAGTTGCAGACTAATATCCTGGTCTTTAATGTAATCGAACATCTCTAGAGAGGCTTGAAAATAGCTGTCCATGACAGAAGTTAACAGGATCTGCAAAGAACAATGGCAGAAAATTACCAAAACCAGGTGTGCAAAGCTTGTCAATTAAAAAAAGTTTTCAGGCTGGAATCACAGCTGGAGGTGTTTTAACTAGGTTTTGAATCTTCTTCTTTCAGCTGCTCCCATTAGGGGTTGCCACAGCGGATCATCTTCTATATCTTTCTGTCCTCTGTATCTTGCTCTGTTACACCCCCCACCTACATGTCTTCTCTCACCACATCCATAAACCTTCTCTTAGGCCTTCCTTTTTTCCTGTTCCCTGGCAGCTCTATCCTTAGCATCCGTCTCCCAATATACTCAGCATCTCTCATTTGCACATGTCCAAACCAATGCAATCTCGCCTCTCTGACTTTGTCTCCTAACCGTCCAACTTGTGGTGACCCTCTAATGTATTCATTTCTAATCCTACCCATCTTTGTCACACCCAGTGCAAATCTTAGCATCTTTAACTCTGCTACCTCCAGCTCTGTCTCCTGCTTTCTGGTCAGTGCCACTGTCTCCAACCCATATAACATAGCTGGTCTCACTACCGTCCTGTAGACCTTCCCTTTCACTCTTGCTGATATCCGCCTGTCACAAATCACTCCTGACACTCTTCTCCACCCATTCTACCCTGCCTGCACTCTCTTTTTCACCTCTCTTCCACAATCCCCATTACTCCGTACTGTTGTTCCCAAGTATTTAAACTCATCCACCTTCGCCAACTCTTCTCCCTGCATCCTCATCATTCCACTGACCTCCCTCTCATTCACACACATGTATTATGTGTTGTTCCTATTGACCTTCTTTCCTCTCCTCTCTAGAGCATATCTCCACCTCCCTAGGGTCTCCTCAACGTCTTCCCTACTATCACTTTAGATCAGAATGTCATCAGCAAACATCATTGTCCACTCGGACTCCTGTCTACCCGTCAACCTCTCCATCACCATTGCCAATAAGAAAGAGCTCAGAGCCGATCCCTGATGTAATCCCACCTCCACCTTGAATGCATCAATCACTTCTACTGCAGACCTCACAACTGTCACACTTCCCTCGTACATATCCTGTACAACTCTTACATACTTCTCTGCCACTCCCAACTTCCTCATACAATACCACAGCTTCTCTCGAGGCACCCTGTCATATGCCTTCTCCAGGTCCACCAAGACGCAATGCAACTCCTTCTGGCCTTCTCGATACCTCTCCATCAACATCCACAGAGCAAACATCGTATCTGTGATACTCTTTCTTGGCATGAAACCATACTGCTGCTCACTAATCATCACCTCACTTCTTAACCTAGCTTCCACTACTCTTTCTTATAACGTCATGCTGTGGCTCATCAATTTTATCCCCCTGCTGTTACTACAGTCCTGCACATCCCCCTTATTCTTAAATATCGGCACCAGTACACTTCTTCTCCACTCCTCAGGCATCCTCTCATCTTCCAAGATTCCATTAAACTAGATTTTGAGTAAAGGGTCAAAACACCTAATATTTCATTTTCTTTTTTGTAATAAATTTGTAAAAATTTCTAAAATGCTGTTTTTTTTGCTTTGTCATTCTGGAGTATTAATAACAACATTCATTTATATAGCACATTTTCATAAAAATAATGTAGCTCAAAGTGCTTTACATGATGAAGAAAGAGAAAAAAGACACAATAAATAAGAATTAAAATTAGGGAACACTATTTAACATAGAATAAAAGTAAGGTCCGATGGCCAGGGAGGACAGAAAAAACAAACAAAAAAAAAAAACTCCAGATGGCTGGAGAAAAAGATAAAATCTGCAGGGGTTCCAGGCCACAAGACCCCCCAGCCACCTGTAGGCATTCTACCCAACATAAATGACCTCAATCAGTCCTCATGGTATTTAGGGTTCTCATGGAAGAACTTGATGATGACAGTCATGGGGACTTCTGGCCTTTAATCCATCAATGTAGGGACATCATGGTGCTTTGATCAGGTGGTGGTGGTGCAGATAGCCACCACAGAAAACTGGAAAAAGAACAGAAGAGAAAGTAGGGATTAGTACAGATTTTAGAGCCACCATGAATAATAATGATAATTAATTGAATATGCAGAGCATTAGGACTAAACTAAAATTAAGCTATGAGAAAGCCATGTTAAAGTAATGTGTTTTCAACAGTGGCTTAAATTGCTCCACATTTCCTTCTTTGAAATCATTCCAGGCATGGTGACTTATACTACATACAAATTATGACTGACAAGTAAAGGCATTATAATTAGGCATTATAATAGGCATTATAAACAGTTTTACTTGAGAATCAGTTAATTCGATAGCCATTTTTTAAAAACAAAATTCATAATAATCTTAGCACTTTGGTAAGCAGACTATTGGCCCTATAAAGGCAAGGGCCTCCCACAGTTCCTGGAGGTTCATCGAATGTGCCAGGGAGTCAGTGAGTTTACTTGTGTTTTTTTTTTTTTTTTTGCTTTGCTTGTGCTTTTGCGATTTATTGAATTTTTTAACCTTCTGCTCTGTTTTTGACCATTCATTGGATTACTGTATTTGGACTTTGTATTGGATTGCGTTATAGTTTTGGGCAATTCCTATTGCCTTTTGTGCTTCACAGAGCTTTTGTGTTGTTGAAGAGCATTTTTGAAGAATAAATCTTTGTATTTTATAAATATCCTGAATTTGTCCTTGTATCTATCCAGGGTTTGACAGTATAAAGGCCAGAGTGCATTTTTGAGCATTTTAAGGACTTTCTTGTTTTGGTATGCTCAGTTCATAACAGGTATAATCGTTGCTTAAAGTCAGTTCAGTACACATGGGTCTAGTGGAAACCCTTAAGGTTAATTTACTTTAAAATGATGGAAAGTTGAAAGATCTTTTTGAGAAGAACACAAGTAACCTATAAATGATTATAATTGTAATCATTTTTAAACACTAAGGCCATGTCTTCCTTATCTCTTTAATGAATTCACACATGTATCGTTGAAAAGTGAAAGATATACGCCTGAATTAGGCACATCAGATCTATTAAGAAATATATTTTGATCTTTAAACTCAGGTATGCACATAGGCACAGAGTGACATAGAGAAAATAAATAATAAGCTAGAAAATGTATGCATGGCGTAATATTCAGGTACGTTCAAAGGCTGTGCAAGCGCTGTAGCCTTTAATAGACTGAGTTTAGTTGGTAGGTTCTAGAACCTTCTCAATCCATGTCAGTGTTGCGGGGGCCAAGAACTGTAGTTTATCATAGGGACAACTCATAAGCACAGACACCATATTCACACACAGTGACAATTTACAATGGCAAATTAACATAATGTAAATAAAAAAAACTTTTGTAATGATTCCTTTTTTGCCTAAGCATGTCTGGTCGTAGTAATTTCCATAAAATGGTGCTTGCAAAGTTACGTTTAATTATGACAAATGTTAGGGAAAAGCACAAGTGAAAGGCAAACTTTATTACAGCAACTGACCATTATGGATAGCCGGTGAATGTGCTACTCTGGTAGTAAATTATAATGTCAGTGAAACAGTGAATCATTATAATTTGCAGTAATGGAGCTGTGCGGTTGATTTAGTATAGGGTTAATTCAGATAAATGTTTTAAATGACTTTCATTCCACAGGGAAATCCATTCATATCTAGATAACCTTTGTTTTCCTTGCTTAAATTTTAAACTTGAAAGATTAGGAAGATCATTTAACTTACCTGTTACAACATTAAGCATTGATAAGGACAAAGCTCCAAGCATTATTGTGAGCACTAAAACACCAGGGGCCTCATGTATAGAATTCACACTAAAACATGGTCTACAGTCAAAAACAGAAATGTACGCACAAAACAATTCAAATGCATAAAACTGTGCATAAGCAAGGTTCCATGCACTTCCCCTTTATAAACCCCAATCAACATGAATTTTAATGCACATGCACAGCCCCACTCTGATTTCTCCCATATTTTTGCATATTTGAATATGCAAATCAATATAAACAGCCCCTTCCATTCAGTGTTTTGTTAAAAGACAATTGTAAAAGTATGTATAACAAAAGATGAATTTCAAAAAACAAGTGGTCAAATGTTAAAGTCAACATGAAAAGGCAAGTGTCTGAGTGTCATATGGAAGTGTAAAAAAAATAGGGACACAGTGAAAAAGAAAATTGGACTTTACTGTCAAAATTTCCACTTTAAGCTCATAGTTTTTTTTGTCATTAAAGTAGAACGTTATAAACTTCATGTTAAAGTCAATGTTTAATTTACTAGAATTTCTCAAACCCCATCGTAAGTAAAGTAACACGTCAAATGCTTCACATTCTATGTGTTCCCAGTTGTTAACACCGCGACAGGATTGTGCAGGCAGTGATCATCACACAGAATACATTACATTAATGATATTACAGTTCTTTGAACATTTTAGAATACTATGATTTATACTTGGGCGGCACGGTGGCACCCTGGGTAGCGCTGCTGCCTCGCAGTTAGGAGACCCAGGTTCACTTCCCGGGTCCTCCCTGCGTGGAGTTTACATGTTCTCCCCATGTCTGCATGGGTTTCCTCCAGGTACTCTGGTTTACTCCCACAGTCCAAAGACATGCCGGTTAGGTTCATTGGCTGTCCTAAATTGTGCTTGGTGTGTGGGTGTGCCCTGCCTGGGGTTTGTTTCCTGCCTTGCGCCCTGTATTGGCTGGGATTGGCTCCAGAAGACCCCCATGACACTGTAGTTAGGATATAGTGGGTTGGATAATGGATGGATGATGTATACTTGATATCTTTTTAATTAAGAAATGCATTAAAACATGTACTTAACATGTAGGGGCACAGTGGCGGAGTGGTAGTGATGAGCTGGCACCCCGTATAGGGACTGTTCCTGCTTCCTGCTGTGATGCGTGCGACCCTTCATGGAATAATTCATTGCAGCAGTATTACGTCTGTCAAACGTACCAACCCCCAATTCCTGTCCATCTGTTTTCTTTCTCCACATAACTATTCGCCATAATAAGTGTCGGTAATAAATGAAAAACCAGCTGCAATCTTATGACACTGATTCTTCAAAACCATTAAGTAACACTGACAAATCTTTGTTATACATTTTAGGGGCTCAGCATCACCCACCCATATTTACTAACCAGAAGGATTGTTGTTTCCAGTATGCTTAGCACTCATGAGCTCCCACACTTGATGGCAGATAGACTTTAGTGCTCCAGAGATGAATAAACTGCTCAGTTATAAGCTGGATCTGCAAGTGTTCTGGAGGAGTCCTCAGACTTACTCACCTGTCTCACACATTCTGGAGTATCCCACAACTTCACCAGCAGGATCACATCACTTCTGTCCCTTTTGTAATGCTTGTATCCACTGTGAAATCAGTTTTCCAGGAAAAATAAATTTTAAACAAAGAGGAAAACCTTTTGTTTTTAAAACTTTCACGTTTATTAACCCCATTCAACAAAGAAACTGCCCTCTGAACACTTTATGTAAACAATGACATTATTTACATGAAGTGCACCCTGAACTCAAAAGGCTTAAGACATTTGAAGAAATACTGCTGGTTAAAATGAAAAGGCCAAGGGAAGAGGCTCATAATTAGAAAGTGAAATGAATAATCAGGACATGGAGCCATAGGTCCTCAAAAGAATGGCTACTGTACCTCCCTTGGGCTGGCTGTCTTCTTTGGAGTGAGTTTCATGATTAATCTCTACAAAGTGTTCTTGTTATTACTTTATTATCAAATTAGAACATTTTAATGAGAATTTCTCAGCAAAATCCTTATGTAACCAGGTCAGAGTGCGGTTAAGAGGAGCCTCGAGGTAGACTCTCACAGCTGGGCCGGCAGTCTTCAGTAAGGCACGCTGTGGTGGCCCACTACCTCGCTCTTTCGTCTTGCTTCCAGTTCAGCACGTCTCCTGCCCTCAGAACACATGGAAGAAATTAAAGGAGAGTACAGTGGTGTTGTTCTGTTAGATCTATGAAGCAAAAATACAATTATTTCTAAAGTGGAAACATACCACAATAGATTACAAAAAGCATGACGTTGCGTGTTTTTCAAGGGATTTCATTCTGTTCCAGAAAGATAACTATTAGTGTACTGAATACCAGCTCAGCATTCAGGGCAACTAACCACAAAATAAACATAACGAAAGAATGGCTGCTGTCAGCTTTGGTTTGAGCTCAATGTTTAATTATTCATGCCTAAAGATTGTGGGGTCACACAAGTGTGTACAGCCCTGTAGTGTGACTACCCATAAAGTGTTGCAGCCTTCTGCACACTAGTTCTGTACTATTCATTTAGACCATTCCTTTTCAGGATTGTGTATTTCCTTGTGCAGCCGATGTGCTACAGTTTATCCTGGGGTTTTCATTTTTAAAGTAAATTGCAGCATTCAAATTGCATTGTTTTTACATCTAATAAGAAGATTTCCTCAAGTGTATTCCTCAACATCATTAACAATCTAATTAATTTCAGACCAGTTTATTATGATCACGATTCATCCATTCATTTACAGAGTAAGCACATATTTTTGCTGTAGAAGCAAACTGGAATCTCCATTTAAAAGAACAATTGACATAAAGTCCAGAAGTAGTTTAGCTAAAATGTGACCTAAAACTGAATGCAATGAGTAAAGACACAAGCCCCAGATGAAGGCATGGAATGCATTTATCACTTTTAATTTGTAACAGATTCCTACCACTTAATAAAATAATCATGTGTCCATAGATTCTCATGTGGATTAATTTAATTACCTCTTTCTTTGGGCAGCAGTGCATATGTCTCTGTTATATGCCATTTGTAAAAGCAGTGTTGATGTTTGTGATGCTCCACCTGTTTGAATGGCACATGCAATGCATTTTATTAGTACACAAGTTTGTGATGCGCAATCTGTTGGAAAAAGGGAGACATAGCAACTAGGCGGACACACAGATTCACAGACTCAAAGAAACTAAGAAAAGAATTAAGAAAATAACATAGCATACAATAAAGCCAAACTTATAAAACAAATGACTTCATACTGAGCACAGCCTAAAGTAGAAAAACAAAAATGAAAAGAAAAAAATGAGAAAAAGTTTAATAAAGGAATGCATCAAAATATAATTCAACCCCCTCCCAAAACTTTTTTTTTTATTAAGGTGTTTTTTTTTTTTACTATAAAAAAATAAAAGAAACTTTTGAAATTCTGTGAGTGCTGTTAAGACTGCAGGCACAGAATTTTGTGGGTCTGATATATACAGTACCATATCATCTGCATATAGAGAAATTTTTCTGTTTCAGTCCTTCTCTAATAATACCCTTTATCTGATCAGCATTTCGACAGTGAACTGCCAGTGGTTCAATGGCGATTGCAAACAGCAGTGGTGACAAGGGGCATCCTTGTCTGGTACTATGTTCTAGTTTAAAGTAGTCTGAACAAATGTTGTTGATACAAATTGAAGCTTCTGGATTGGTATACAGTAGTTTGATCCATGCACAAATGTTCAGGCCAAACCCAAATTTCTCCAATGTAGTAAAAAGGTATTTCCATTCAATCATGTGAAATGCTTTTTCTGCATCCAATGATAATAATATTTCTGAGGTGTTTGACTTAGTTGGTGAGTATATTATATTAAAGAGGCATTGAAGAATTGAAGATAAGTGTCAACCCTTGATAAATCCAGTTTGATCTTGTGATATTACCAAAGGGAGCACTTTCTCCATCCTTTTAGCTATGATTTTTGAGAGTATTTTAACATCATTATTCAAAAGTGAAATTGGTCTGTATGATGCACATTGTAATAAGTCCTTATTTTGTTTAGGAAAAACAGTGATTAATGCTTGTTGAAAAGTTTGAGGAACAGTTTGATTGTCTCTGGCTTCTGTAAATGTTGCTAATAGGATGGGAGCTAGCTGAGCGTAGAATTTCTTATAAAATTCGGCAGGGTAGCCATCAGGGCCTGCTGCTTTCCCGCTTTGAAGTGACTTTATAGCATCTAGTAATTCTGATAACGCCAGAGGTTTATCGAGTTCCTCCGTGCTAAAAGTATCTACTTGTGGTATCTGTAATGTATCCAGAAATGCATTAGATTGTGTGTTGTCTTCTTTAAACTCAGTAGAATATAAGGATTTATATTATAAATCCTTATATATTTATCCTTATATCTATACTAATAAACGGCAAAGCCCTCACTCACTCACTCACTCACTCACTCACTCACTCACTCATTCACTCACTCACTCACTCACTCACTCATCACTAATTCTCCAACTTCCCGTGTAGGTAGAAGGCTGAAATTTGGCAGGCTTATTCCTTACAGCTTCCTTACAAAAGTTGGGCAGGTTTCATTTCGAAATTCTACGCGTAATGGTCATAACTGGAAGCTTTTTTTCTCCCATTTACTGTAATGGAGTTCAGCTAGAGGGGCGGAGTTCGTATGACATCATCACGCCTCTCACGTAATCACGCATTACGTAGAAAGCCAGGAAGAGCTACAAAACGCGCTTTAGAAAACATGCATTATATAATTAAGAAGGCAGCGAAACAATTAGAAGCGAGCGAGTGACATATATATAAAACCATATTCAGCAGCTCACGTGAACTGACGCAGTGCGCAGACAAAAAGTAACAGTTGCAAAGAGTGCTGAACAAAAACTGAATTACACTGCTACGCTCAAATAGATAAACCACACGCAGTGGCGCGATACTAAAGCATTAGACTGTAGCGCCCACGTCCGAGGTTCGACTCCCGAGAGGGGATGCACTAAGTATGTACGCGCGCTTCTCGATTTATTTTAACCTCGCATCCCCTTAGTTTGAGACGTATGAAAACGCATGCGGTTAACGCAGAAAGACAGATCACCTATTCACCTATTGAAGCTTCATGAATAATGGATACTTTATTCGCGATCAATGATTGTTTTGGTAAAGCCATACTCAGTGTATTCATTAGATGAACGGTAAAAAAGTAAGAGCGAGGGGACGGTAACTTACTGAAGCACACAAGCAAAACCACAATAGCACGCGGGCTCGATGTACTGACTTGCGCGATCACATTCCAAAAAATATTTCTTTTCAAGTTATATTTAGTCCATATGAGTCAAACTCAAGGCCCACGGGCCACATCCGG
>JANRMT010062848.1:16115121-16166598 GCA_026402145.1 Polypterus bichir lapradei | reverse complement strand
TCTCTAAATGTGTGCATTATATTTTTGTGGTTGATGATTTTGTCTCCATTCGTGTTGGTGATTACTGGGATTGCACTGCGGACTTCTTGCTTGTGAATTTGTTGAGCTAAAAGCTTATTAGCTTTCTCTCCGTGTTCATAGTAATGATGTCTGGATTTATAAATTAGTTGTTCAGTTTCTTTAGTTGTCAAGAGGTTTAATTCTGAATGCAGAGCCTACCTTTTCCTATGTAGAGCCTGGCTTGGAAGCCTGGCATGTTCTTCATCTATTCTAGTTATTTCACTTTTTAGCTCTGCTACTTTCTTGGTTTCTAATTTATTTCTGTGGGAAAGATATGAGATAATCTGTCCTCTTAAGAAGGCCTTAAGAGTTTCCTAGAGTATTCCTGCAGAAATCTCTGAGGATGTATTTGTCTCTATGAAGAAACTGATTTGTTTGGATATAAATTCTGACAATTCTCGTCTGCTAATAGAAGCGGATTGAGACGCCATCTGCGAGGTGAATGTGTAGGGCATAGTGACTTTAGCTCCAAGATCAGAGGTGCATGGTCAGAAATAACAATAGCATTGTATTTGCAAGATTTAATCGTAGGCAAGAAATTATTATCTATAAAGAAATAATCAGTTCTTGAGTAGCAATGATGTACTGGTGAGTAGAAAGAATATGTTCTTGAATTTGGGTTTAAAAACCTCCAGGGGTCTGATAAGTTGTGATCAGTTATAAACTTTGTAATTATCTTTGCAGTGCTAGATGTCATCCCCCATGTGATAGAAGTCCTATGTAAGAGTGGATTTAAAACACAATTAAAGTCCCCAGCCATTATAATTTTATGAGTGTTCACATTGGGAATCGATGCAAATAAATTTTGTATAAATTCCTTATGATCAACATTAGGTGCATAAGCATTTATCAAAATCATTTTACAGTTAGATAAGTTACTCATGACCATCGCATATATCCCTTCAGGATCCAATACTACATCTGATGCTACAAATGAGACTGTTCTATGTATGAGAATTCCCACACCTCTAGTTTTCTTTGTAAAGCTAGAATGGAACATATGGCCAGTCCAGTCCTTTTGCAGCTGGAACTGATCCTTGCTTAGTAAGTGGGTCTCCTGTAAAAATACTATTTTAGCGTTTAAACCTGTTACGTGGGAGAGTACTTTCTTTCTCTTTAATTCGTGATTCAGGCTTTTAACATTTCAGCTCACAAAGTTAACTGTCCCATCATGGAGACATTGATTCTGAATTTTTGATGTCATTTTACATCTTAACTGTACGCTTTAACCATAATTTCCTATTTCCCCAAGAGTTATTGCCATGCAGCCCATTGTTACGTTGGTAGTTATAATTAAAAAGATTTAAAAGGATAGATTAGATATAGATATAGCCTGCTCTCTTTCTCTCCCCCGCTTAACCCCCACCCTCCCATTTTGCCTCCCCACGTGAGGCTGGACCCCACTTCACGCAGTCCCGGTCCTCTGACATACCCAGAGACAGAGCACGTCCAAAGCAAAACAAGCCCCCACGTAGCAGTGTTTTAGGATTAAAAAACAGAGATATCTATTGCCAATATAGTCTAAATACAATATGCCTAAAATATAATCATTAGCAAACTATGAACTTAAAATATATATAATCTTCAGCAATCTTAATGTATTAAGATAATAAACCCGGATAACAAACCCGGGGAATGGTGTTAGAAAGTGGTCCAGAATAAGCATATTAAGTCTTAATGCAATAATAACAATAACAATAAACCAAGGGTATGATGTTAAACAGTCTCCTTTAGGGTAGAGAAAAAATAAATAAATAAGATTAAAAAAAAAAGAATTAAGCACAAACGTCTATAACTGTAATTAAAACATAAACAGATAGCGCCCGAGTATTAAAGAGGATATATAATTATAAAATCCCGTATCTTAACAAATAGATCAGATAGTAGGTTATTTATCCTTGCCATGTCATGACAGGCTACAACTCGCTATTGTGTTTCAGAATAGTGTCGGATTCAGCTTTCTTAATTCCTTTTCTGCTTCTTCCTAGCTGGCGAAGACATAGAATTGACCGTGCAATTCCACTTTCAGTTTGGCAGGATACAAGAGGCTGTATTTGATATTGGCTATTTAATGTTGTAGAAGGCTGCACGTTGCTGTAGAGAAATCGGGGATCCGAATGTGGTTATTTTCATATATAATCTCTTGCATGTGTCTGAGGAGTGCCATCACCTCTGTCTTAAATAATAATCACTCGAAGCAAATAATAAAAGATCTAGGTCTAACGGTATTTGATCCACGTACGCGATAAGCCGCTGCTATCACAGAATCTTCTTTAAAGTCCTCTCCAATTATTTTAGAAAATAGTTCAGCTGCGAATTTCACAGGGTTTGGACTTTATCGATTCTCAGGTAGACCTTCGATTCTAATATTATTCCTTCTGCTTCCATCTTCCAATGCAGCAAGTCTGTCTCCGAGTTTTTTGCATTCGGAGTTGGCAGTTGTTGCTTTTTCTTCAGCACTGGCAGCTAGATTTTCGGCTGTTTCAATCCGAGTCATGAATGTCTCCTTGACATCCTCCAGTTGATCAGCAAGTGTGCTCAGTTTAGACGAGGTTTCCTGAATGTGCTCTTCAATTTTACCCAGCATATCTTTAAAGACGAATACATATTGTTTCTCCAAGTCTTTATTATCCTGCTGCCGCTCCTGTTGCAGCTTCTCATTTAGCTTCTCATTTGCATTTTCCCTTGCCTTCTTTCTTTTCTTTATATCTTTCTTTATCTCTTGCTTGAGCTCAGCGATCATCACCTTCAGTTCAGACAGATCATTTCTGCTTTCGTGCACCGTAGGTGAGGTGGTGGGCTCTATTGCAGCCGGTGTTCCCGGCTCACATGGAGTAGTTGAAAGCGCGGACTGCAAGGCCTTTTCCAGTTTCAGATGATCTTCTCCAATCAGCGAGCTATCGTGACCTGTGTCACTCACACTCGTACATTCGCTCCCCATTTCGCTCTCAGCCGGAGACAATGTAGCGGACCATGGTCCCGAGTAGTCTGGGCTTTCACCCATCTGATCCAGGTCAGTCTCTGAAAGGCCGTACCTTGAGCTTGAACTTGGACTTGCCGATCTGAGCTTGGCTGTAGCTTTAATTTTTGTTTCTTTCATTTCTTTCTGAACCCCTTTCTTGTTGGCCATGTTTATATATGCTTGCATATACTGTAGTAGGGCCTTTAAGTTGGATAAATACAGGATATCTCAGGATAATAAGAAGATAATATGAAAAATAACACCACTGCTAGCGGAGCTCCGCTTCAGACGTCCATCTCTCACAATGGACGAGACCAATCCCCCAATCTGGTCTCAGAATTACTCTGAATAAAAGTGTACTCTTTCCAGTGAATTCTCAAGCATATAATATTAGATTAGACACCCTACCTTTTATCATTGCAGAACAGTTTAAATACCTAGGGGTAAACATCACAAGTAAACATAAAGCTTTTTATCAACAAAATTTCGCCGTCTGCATGGAAAAAATTAAGCAAGACTTGCATAGATGGTCAACCCTTCATCTCACTCTAGCTGGAAGAATTAACACTGTTAAGATGAATATTCTTCCTAAGCTCCTTTTTTTATTTCAAAACACTCCAATATACATCAATAAGTCATTTTTTAAGCAATTAGATTCAACAATAACCTCATTTATTTGGAACTCAAAACATCCACGTATTCAAAGAGTGACCCCACAAAGACAAAAGGCAGAAGGTGGCATGGCTCTACCTAACTTCCAGTTTTATTACTGGGCAGCAAACATACAAGCTATAAAAACCTGGACACAAACAGATGAACATACACAGGCCTGGTCTGCAATAGAAGTAAAATCCTGCAGTACTTCTTTATATTCCCTGCTCTGTGCCCCAATAAATGCAAGTTATCGGCAATATACTAATAACCCAATTGTGCTTCACTCACTCAGAATATGGAACCAATGTAGAGCGCATTTTAAGATGGAAAAGCTTTTATCTGTGGCACCTCTGCAAGAGAACCACCTCTTTCAACCTTCGCAAACATATGCAGTAATTAATATCTGGAAAAAGGGGAAATAATAGATCGTTATTTGGAATACATACATTTCATGTGTGTTCCATGTCTAAAACAATCTATGTAAACACATCGTTAAAACAGAAACATTTTTCATGTGCTAGTAATAAATGACAAAATGTAGACATGAACTGTATAATGTGTGAAGCCTGAAGTCCTAATAGTTGGTTGTATGTATTCCAAATAACGATCAATTATTCCCCTCTAAAACTCCAGTGCTTCACTCCAAGATAATCAAAGCTTGAGCTGGGCCCTTTCTATGTTGGTGGGGGAGATGGTATAGCAGGCTGCTTGCTGCTTGGGCTTATCGACATATTTACAAGACAAAAGATGCTGATGGAGAGGTGCGAAGGAATTTAAGGTGGACCGGATATTTGAGTTTTTTCCAAGGTTTTGGTAATTCTAGTTTTAAGCAGCCTGTGACGTTCAATTGCACTTGAGTAAAGACCTATGAATATGTTAAATTAATAGATGATGCAGAGAACAAACACATCACTGGCCCCAGAATCTGAATCCTCTCACAGTCAGCAAACACCCCCTTAGAAACACCCTCCCCTCAAAAACATACAAAACTTATTCTTATCAAATTAGCTAAAACAATGTTACCCAAACACAAGTGGTTTTTTGAGGTTCTGACTGAGAGATCTGGGATGTTTCATAAAAGAAACACAACAAGTGTTTTGATAAGAACAGGCCATTTAGCCATACATGGCTCATCTATGCCTATTCAGCTAAATTTTTTATATCGTTGAGTCAGGGTTTGAAGGTACCTAAAGAACTAAAATCTGCTACTCTGTTTGCAAGTGTTCAATATACCGTAAAATCCTGCGTATAGTGTGTGTAATTTTCACTCATTTTAATTTGCTAAAATTTGGGGGCCCATTATACACAAGACAATTTTAAAGCAATAGTTCCTCACATAAATCAACATAAAGAGTCTGTTGCTCCATGCAGTGCACTTTCGCTGTATGTTGGCGGTCTCTGGCTGCAGCAGCAGCAATGGTGGGTGGTGCAGCAGAGGTCGAAGTGTGATGCAATCTGGTTTGTACCTCTTGTCATTGTAAGTGGAAAATTGGTAAACTGGTCAAATTCCATTAGAACAATCTCTGTTTAACAAAATCCTTGTTTTAACAAACTTTTTTATTTTGTTCTGGCCAAATTACTATGGAACTAATGTTGAAAAAACCTAACCTTATTATCTGTAAAATTCATTTCTCATAAGAAATTAATAAAACCTATATATTTCTTCTGAAATTGCCCAAAAAATTGAGAATCAGTCAATGTCACTTGGTTTACTTTACAGTTGTCACACATTTGCAGCTAGAGGGATTGAGAAGGGTTACTGCAGACCAGCGGCATTGTGGGAATATCTTGTGGAGCTCTGGAGGATCACCACAGCCAGACTCTGTCGCTTATTTCTGGGTTTCTTGAGGAATGGTTTGACTTTGCTGAGCACAGGATCAGCAAAATTGCATACTGATGAGCTTCTCTCAAAATGCTTCTCAAAATGTTTCCGACATTTTTCATAAATTTGCAGACATTTTACACTATGAAAACCTACACACCATAATTTTTAAAAGAAAATATATTTGCATTTGAATGCGTCTTTGAATTTTGCGCTCTCAAATTTAAGCAAACAATGATTCTTATTTACAAATTTGACCTTCATTTGCGCAAACATTTTTTCACAATCTTTTTATGTTAAACTATTTCAGGTTAAAAAAAAGTGACAAAAGTACAGACCAGCAAACAGAGAGTGCTGGGCAATGCATTAAACGGCGTTACTTGAGGCGCAGCATTTTAGAAAATTAAGCAGCACGTGCCCTAGATGCCAAGAGGTGCTCTTTATGTAACTCAAGTGGTGGTTGCCCCAGAATTTCCATGTTATTGACATAGAGGGAGTAGCTAAAGTTGTGTATGCTGCAGACACCAAGGGGAACCCCACCGCCCCACCAAAAGTGATTGTGCGCTATGGACATGGAGAGGTGATGTTTATGTACAAAAATAGTTTAAACCATCTCCAGTTCTAGGTATTATGGTTTTCATATACTAAAAAAATCCCCTTACTGTATCTAAGCAATTACTGCAAAATACTGGTAAGGTGTATTGTTGGAGAAGGCCAGCCATTGCTTTTAGTTCCTTTTCCCATCTTAGGAGTTCAATCTGTGCAGCAAATTATTTTTATTATCTGGTGACTTTTTTCTAAGAATGCAATTTACCCAGCATTGATTGCTAGATGTTTCATTTGGTTTTGCTCTAGGATGTTCAACCAATGCTAATTAACTGAACTCTAAACATAAGGTCCTGTTTTTAAAGGTCATGAACTGATATTTACCTTAAATGCTACAGATATTGTTTAGATATAAATGATTAAATAAATTCTTTTTGACCTACATTTCACAATGGAATGAAAGTGAAAATCTGAGAAGTGGGCTACAAAGCATTACAATTACCATCAGCTGGATTGCTTTTCTAAGAGTCTGAAACCTGTCACAATATTTAGTAGGTGGCATTCTCAAATGATTAGGAATTCGTGACAATCAGGCTTTGAAGCGACATACTTTTCTTTTGCCTAGGTGAGTGAAAAGTGTCAGATGACTATAATATACCAGCACTGTTAGACAGAACTTTAGATCATTGACTGAATGTGTTGTTCTTTAGGCTATATGTGAGTTATCCTTTAATTCTCTTGTTTATTTATACAGAATTCTTGTATACTTTTGTTCTTGCCATTTACCACACTTTCATCTTCAAGACTTATTTTTGCTTTAGATTGTTCATTGCTGGGAAATACTTTAAAAGAGATTCACCCATTTTTTTCTTCAGCTGTGAACAGTTATAAAGATTGCCGCAAGCTACAACAGTTATTTGAAAAGTTAGATATTCAAATAACTCTAATCCAGGGATTCCCAACCTGGGCTGCCCACACCCCAAGGGAGTGAGAGTTGGCATTTCAAGGGGTGCAAAAAAAAGGGAGGCTGCGTCATGAAATGCCAAAATTGAGTGAGATACATTGTCCGACTATATTGTGGTGCAATCAGTGTCTTGCAGTGTGCCGTCATTTCTAGAAGATTTATTAGTTAGTGCTTTTTTTCTATAATATAAAAGAATTAAGAATTGCATTTGCAGTAGTCACCTGGGAATGAGCCACAAAAATGTGCATTCTCACAGGTTTCTTGCTGCATGCAGTGCATTTGTAAAGGCAAAAGTGTTTCTTTAAGAGAATGGAATTTGGACCTTGCAATAATCCATAGAGAAGGGCACAGCTAGTATTGATTTCAGTGAAAGCCCGGATCATTCACCCTCACTGATTTCACAAGTTTTGATTGACATTTTTGCCAGGTGGAGTGACTAGGGGGTCTGAATTGGATGCAACACCTGTTGCTTACACTCAGCCCATCTCTCCTGCTTGTGGTCCAGGCAATAGTGCATCAATTTTAAGTGTACAGTGCGTCTGTTTTTGAACTGCTGTGCAGGTGTTATCAGGGGACAAAGCTTTTGACTGTGATTCAGAGAACTGACACCAGTTGCTTCACAGGGGTCTCCAGTCCCCCAGATACCTTGATCATTGATCATGTGGCATTTCCTCACAGTGCCTGATGCTTCATGGGATACCCCAACCCCCCGATCGTTAATCATGTATCTAAGCTTCATAGGGTACACATTTACATGGATTATTGGGATTTCTAAAGGAGAATTGCTCAGTTTATTTTAAATTTCATGCACTGAGTTAAAAGTGTATCTTTTCAGTTCAATTTTTTCACTTCCATTACTGTATGTGGTTCAATCTGTGGTTCAAAAATTATAAATATATGTGATATTACTTTTGCCGGAGGTATAAACATAAATCAAACATTCTCTAGAGGTGAATAGTTGTGAACTACTCCAAATTAGAGTATCCAGAGAATCTGACAACAGTTGTTTGTACTGAAGACGAAAACTCACCATAAGACAAGGAGAACATACAAATGTAACAAAGAAGTACTCTCTGTCTGTTGCATATGCATTGTGAGGAGGCAACATTATGCCACAGTGCCATATGATTAACATGTATAATTTTTCAAATGAAAAGATTAAAGATGTAGTATTGGGCAGACCACAGTGTAAGATGAGCTTGTAGAAAGTGCATGATGGGGTGTTAATGCTGCTGTAGCAAGTGTACATTTAAATAGCAGCAATGGAGTTATGCTGGAAAATGTATGGAAGTTCTACTATTCAGGTAACATATTGAATGCAGCCAGAGATAGCCACAAGGAGAATTGCATAAAAGAAATTCTGGGGGCTGCTCTCCATTTTAACTATATAGGAGCCTCTCTAGCATTGAAGGGAAATGTTTATAAAAGATGAGAGAGGAGTAGTAAGATCTATGGGAGTGAGACATGGCTGATAAGGATAGAACATGAAGGAAAGCTGGAAAGAATGAATGAAAGAATAATCAGGTGGAAATGTGAAGTGTCAAAGAGTGAGAGGAAGGTGAATACTAAATCATACTGAGGAGTGAAAGCCAGGAGATGACTGGAAGAAAAGGTACACCAAGATGGAGGTGGACAGTATAAGGCCAAGAGGGAGGTCAAAGAAGACAGGGTGAGAGGTGGTGTAGGATGGTATGAAGAGAATGCGTGTCACCCTAAAGGACTCCCAGGATCACTAAGAGTAGAAAAAGAAAAATTTTAATGCAAAAAGTGATAATGCATGGAGCATGTGTAATGCGTATGTGACTGCACATATGGCTAAGCCTATTCTCAATGGGTATCACTTAAAACGTGTGGTGTTTTTTCAAGCCTTTTTCAGTGTGAAATAAAATTGCAATAATATTCATGTGTGGCCCCAAATTTGAAAAAAAGCCTAAAAGGAAACCATGAGCCGAGCAAGTTATTAGAGCTGATTTAATTCTAACAGCAAGCTGTGATCTAACCGAGGACCTATGTCCCAGCTGATTAAAAAACACATTAAAATGGCTTGTTATGGGAATGCAATCTACTGCTTGAAAATCACTGAAATATGTGCACTATTTCCCAAATAATAATATGAGCTGGGATCCAATATCAAGCCATATATTGCATTAACAGAGTGAGAAAATAATATTTCTTTTTTTAAAGCCAATCTCACGCAAGGATTATATATCTAATCCGGCTTTGAGATCCAAACATTTGCACATTAATCTTGATTATTGTCTTAAACAGGAAATGCTTCGGTGTACTTTTGTCAGGCTCACACATAAAAGTAGAAGCTGCAATTTTATTAGCTGCTAAAAAACAGAAATAGCTCCATATCCCAAGACAATGGCTGCCGGGACGATGAGAAAGCGTTTTGTGGTGGCAGTATGTTCAGAAGGGAAGACACAGGAACTGGACTTCTTTTTCTTTCTGTTGCATAAGAAATATTCAGATCATCTCTTCAGATGTGATGCTGTTAAAACAATTTAGACTGCAAACCTGTGTTTCCCATTACTTTCTCAAAATCAAAGCCAGTTTATAGTCAAGAATGAGCAGCAGGCCATGGTAATTCAGCTCTGACTCAACAATATTTTTGTTAAAATTCATCCTTAAGGATATATGAGGATTCTGTTCCTCCCACTCCTTCCTTAGGTGTGACAGTTCAAAGGCATGAGCCCTTGATGCTTGAGCGCATTGGCCACTGCCAGTTCAGTCTCTACTAGAATTTTGAGCGTTTCAGCTTTCCCCAGTCAGCCATTAATGCTTGATCATTTAAGCGTCTGCTTTATTATACAACCAAATATCTTCTGCGGTTAAAAGAACACAAGCAGATCTGACCAGCAATTACACAAATAGCATAACAAACACATGCCAGAAATTATTTATGAAGCTGTAATATCCATCAATTCATGCATTCATCCTCTAAATCCAAGAGTCAGTGGTGCTAGTGCCTATCCCATCAGCATTAGGTGCAGGGTAGGTACAAAAACAGGAGGAGGCGAAAGTCTATCATGGTACATATCTACTCCTTCTGCTCAGTTTGCTTGGTACAGGTGTTGAGCGTCTCCCATTGAAGTTAGCCTTTTAGTGTGGATGCCAATGTACTCCACTAATGCCTCTTATGTACCAACTTCAACCATATTTGCTTCCAGATGTTTGCATCACTCTCTTTGCCCCATGTGGTTCAAAACTTTTTTACCTTTTATACAGTCAACATTTTTCCCAGGGTGATTTGCATACTATAATTGTTTAGCAGCCAGGACCCAAAACACTATTTCAGGAACCAAGCTCCTGGTTACCAAGGGTGCATAGTGGTTATGTTCTGAACGTTCCAGAGTACCTCTTAAGTGGCAGAGTCACTGTGAACTTTACACTTTGGACACAAGATACAGGTGAATTAAGTGGCAAGTCCTGGACACCTCCAGACATTCACCATTTTATCTGACATTCACGTGTCAGACACAAGGGAGAAAGCCCATGCAAACTCTCACAAAGAGACAGAGAGAATGTATGCATCTTATGCCAACAGTGACTTTGGAAGGAACTGAACCCAGATCCCTGGCTCTATGGGGTAGCAAAACTCACTACTAGCCCACCATGTTGCACACTCTTGAGCATTTAGAGGAAAAAACAACAACTTGTGAATGCAGCAGAGATCTTATTTGTATTTGTCTGCACACTTAGAGTACTTACCTTATTGCTCTCCTTGCAGTTGGTAAAACGCTACAGCTGTTCTTGATATTCAGGGCTGACCCGGATTGAATTTCATTTTCTCCGGCTTTCCCAGGAGCTCTTGTTTTAAGGATTAACACTTTGGTTCTGCTGGATTTGGAATATTAATAGCTGCCAGAACCCAAGCCCACACAAGGAAGGCTAGAGAAAGGCTGGTGGCTACAACAGAAGGTCTCATAAATGCTGACTTAAGCCCTTCTCTTGCCTCCTAAAGCACACTTTGAATTAATCAAACTTGTCTGTCCAAGCTATTTTTTAGGCAATTAAATGACATTTCTCACAAATTCTGAAATGATATATTCCCTTAAAGTTTTGTTAAATTATCATGATGAATTAACATTATCACTCTCATAAATGATGCCATTTTTGCAGTTGCCACAATTCTCTGTGGAATAAGCCACAGAAAGGATGTGTCTGATACGGCAAAAACAAAATGATCAGTTAAGAGACTGTAAAATTCAGATCCTGCAGATCAGAAAGGCAGTGTCACAGTGAGTCTCATGGGAAGGAAAGAAACAGAAAATTACCAGAAGAGTTGTGACTACCAATCTGCACACTGAAGGTAGCCAGAAAGTAAGAATAATGGCACAAAGTACACACGTACACAAAAATACACAAAGTATAAAATACACAAAACAAATCTGCTGCCTCTCTGGACAGAATTCCCAGGTTTTAAACCCCTGTCTATATGATGGGGTGTCTTATTCCTTTGACGCCAACAGCATTGCACCAAAGTGCTTACTTTATCATCTTCCATCTCTTTCTCTCTACAGCTCTGACCTCTCTTATTCCTACTAAATAAGTCATGAGGACAATCACAGAAACAACTTTGTACCCCACCTTGGAGTGAAATTCAACCAATGCTGGAAGTTCATTTCCAAGGTTAAGGATGACCTTCAGTTCCCCAGGTTAAAACTCCAACTGTTGGCTTGTTGATGCCCAAACACTCCTGAGCAATCAAGCAGGCAGGTTGCTTACAGACTTTATACAGTATATATTTACAAATAATAATTAATTAATTAATAACACAAACTATAAAAAAAAACACAAAACAATAAACTAAGTTACGTATTACGAACTTACCTTGACACTTTATTGCTTTAGAAATTATACCTTCCTTACCTGAAACATCTTAGAACAATATTTTTTCCACAAATTATTTCCTCGTAACCATCACATCTGCATTCTGGGTTGTCAAAGATCTTCCAGTATACCAACAGGTATCACCAAGTAACTTCAGCTGAAGGGGCATTTGTTATTTACAGTTCTTAAGATGTTTCCTTCCTAAATTAAAATAATTGTGCAAGTTCATGTTTGTTTTTGTTTAATAAATCACATCAGCGCATATTTGCTTTCATTTACAGGATAGAGATTTTAATACATAAGAAAATAGACAGAAGTATAGTATCTTATATTATTAGAACAATATGGGACATTTTTTCCATTATTTAGTAATAAAAAAATAATATTGATTTTTTTTGCATCACACAGTGATAAGAGTATGATAAGAAGAAATTATATAGGCAGGACTTAAACCACATTGCCTCTGACTTGCAGTCAGATGTGCTGCCATCAGAAATCTTCTGCTACTTTAGACCAACATAAATATTGCCTTTTGTCAACTATGAAATCATGGTTTTCTTGGATTTTTTTACACATTCATTTTACAGTTAGGATGCAATTTTATGAAGATCAGGTTGATGAGACTGATCTGTTAGTGAAACACTATTTTTTCATTATGTTATCTGTAAATAGCCAAGAATTTCTTTTCAGTCAATAAATTAGCCAATCAGGTATGAAGCTTTATATAAAAAGTATATAATGAAGAGACAAGACAAGACAAGATAAAGAGATCAGGCCCAAGGGTGATGCCCTATTTAATGAGGTATTACCAAAGAGTAGAAATAAAATAGGGATTGCATTAACCAATGATCTGTCAAACTAATGGCTGTTACGATAGTGCCTCACAAACAGTGGAGACTGTCTCCTTCAGTGGCATGTCCTTGAATTAACGCTTGCTTCCAATTCTAAGGTTTTTTAAATAGTTGACATGGCAAAAGAGGCAGGATTCTTTGGATATCAGTGAAAAAGATGTCACATCTCGTCTTTAAAATCTTTATCAGTTCTCAGGGCTAAGAGGGAAAATTGTTAATGACTGCATCACACTTGTCTCTCTTCCTTTGTTTCCTACCTCTGCCTTGAAGATGCTCTTGGAGTGCGCTTGTCTGACAGTATATGCACTGTGTATAGATAGTCATAGACATATACAGTGTGTTCGGAAAGTGTTCTGACCCCTTCACTTTCTGCACACTTTATTATAGTGTAGATTTAATTTTAAATGGATAAATTTACCATTTTTGCAAAGTTTTTAAAAAACCAAAACTGAAATCTCTCATTCATTTAAGTATTCAGATTCTTTGCTGTGGAAAATTGTGTTTGGTGTATCCTGTAAGCTTTAATTCGCCTTGGGATGTTTCTAGAACTTGAATGAAGTCAGCATGTTGCAAACTGAATTGATTAGACATCATTTACAAAGGCCCACACCTATGTATATAAGTTCACACAATTCACAATGCAAGTCAGGACAGAAAGCAAGCCATGAAATCCAAAGAACTCTCTGTAGACCACTATGATAAAATTGTGGCAAGCCATAAATCAGGGCAAGGGTAAAAAAAAAAAAAATTAAAAGTTTTTAATGGTTCCAGTAGCACAGCACAGTGACTCTAATAACTGTGAAATGGAAGAGTTTTGGAACCAACAATATGCCTTCCTGGAGTTGGTGATCTGGCCAAACCGAGTAACCAGGCAAGAAGACCAAGAACCTTATGGTTACTCTAACAGAGCTTTGGAAATCCTTTATTGAGATTGGAGAAAAAAAAAATGAACATCTCAGCAGCACTCCATCAATTAGACATTGATACTTGAGTGGCTAGATGGAAGCCACTCTTGAGTAAAAGGCATTTAGAGAAATCTGAGAGCATGAGGAAAAATATTCTCTAGTCTAATGAGAAAAAAATTGAACTCCTTGTGCTGAACTCAACTCATCTTACTTATACCATCACAATGGTGAGACATAATGGTGGCAGCATTATGCTATTTGGATGCTTATCAGAAGAAGGGGCAGGGAGTCTGCTCAGAATTGAGGGAAGGATGAACACAACCAAATTTAGAAAGGTCCTTGAAGAAAATCTGCACCAGAGTGCACACGACTTTCTGACTGGGGTGATGGTTCAACTTTTATTGCAACAATGACTCAAAGCATACTGCCAAGACAACACTGGAATGGCTTCAGGACAAGTCTCTATCTGTCTTTGAGTGGCCCAGGCAAAGCTCAGACCCCACAGAACATCAGTGGATAGACCTGAAGATGGAAGTTTACAGATGCTTCCCATCCAATCTAACGAATCTTGAAAGGATCTGCCAAGAAGAATGGGATAAACTGCCCAAATCCAGGTGTGCAAAGCTTGTACAGACTTACCCAAGAACACTTGGAGCTATAATTGCTGCAAAAGGGGCTTCTACAAAGTACTGAATTAAAAGTCTGAATACTTACATGAATAAGAGATTTCATTTTTTGATTTTTAATAAAGCTGTAAACCTTTCTGAAAACATGTTGTTATTATGAGTTATTAAACATAGATAAATGAGCAAAAAATGGCAATTTTTGACATTTAAAATTAAATCTATAACACATCAAAGTCTGTAATGGACCAGCGCCCTGTCCAGTGTTTGTTCCTGCCTTGCACCCTATGCTAACTGGGATAGGCTCCAACCCTGCTCCTGCTCCCGCAACCCTGGTCTGGATTATACAGGCTGGATGCTGACTTGGCATGACACATTAAAGTGTGCAGAAAGTGATAGGGTCTAAATACTTTCTGAATCTGCTGTCCAGAGCTATTCACATATTAAAAAAAATAAATGTAATTACAAGACCCAGGGGATTCATTCAAATATTAATTTTGTTTGATAACTTTTTCAGCAGTGCTCATTTCAAGGAATTCTTATTATGTTTCTTACATTACTGCAGTCATAAGAAGTAATTGTACAAATTGTAGGTTAATTGCGCTACCAAACTGTGTCATTTTCAGAATGCTTCATGATGGTGGCATGCTTTGTCCTCACTGACCAGTCGTTCATCTATTGATAGCAACACTGGACCAGTTCCCTTCTGTGCTCCACAGGCAGACAGCTCTTCACTGAGTACACTGTAATGGGTCAGTAAACACCATTTCAACTCAGAATTCACTCCAGTTAACAGAGGAAATGAAGAGAATGAAACACTGTAATTCTGAATTATTAGATGTTGTATATTTTTAATACATATTAAAAATCCAAACATTCAATAAACACCATTCACCCATCTTCTGAAGATGTTCCTTCTTTTGCAGGGAAACTAAGTTTACTCCATCAGTACTGGATGGACACGTAATCTGGGTGTAATGATAGGCTATCACAGGAAAAAGTCACAGTTTAGACTTGTTAACAGACCTAACTTGCATGTCTTTGGGATAGGTAAGACACATAAAAAGCTCATGTGGACCCATGACCTTGACCAGAGTGAGAACTGAGCCCCAGTTCCTGGAGCAGTTAGAGTTGAGCAATTATCACTCAATTTACAGTTTTCACTCAATAATTAGTGTACAGTCAAAAACTAATATATAATAACGGCATCAAAAATGTGTGCTTTAGAGTGTCAGCTATCATGTCATTATTACAGTGAAGAGGCAAACTGTTTTTAATTAATTCAGAAACACGTAGAAATCAATTGATTTCTCTGATATTCTCTTTGGTAAAATTACTTATCACTTGTGCTTCATTCTCTTGTTAGCAAATTCTTGTGATATAAACTAAATCATCATAATGAACCCCATCGTGATGGTCTGTCCTGACATTAGAGATTTAGACAAGGTTCCCCATCATTCGGCTGTACAGTTACACATTTCTGCACATTATCTTCTTGAATTAGCTCTGCTCACACAAGCAAGCTGTCTTTTAGCTGTAAAAAGACCTTCCAAAGAGCAATCTGTCTTGCACCTGTCTTTTTGGTTTCCATTGGGAAAAGGGGAAAACATACAAACAGACATCACTTTGAGCATAATGTTGAGGGGCTCTCCAGTCAACCATTGAATGATACACTGCCATAATAAACAAACTCACTGGGATGGTGCTGACAGATAGATGGTCATATTACATTGCATAGAGGGCCATGTCTTTTGGACTCACTTTTTCATTTGCTGCTCCTACTCCTCCTTAAAGCAGGCAACAAACCTACAGTTGTGTGTAAGGGGAGCTGAAATGATGCTGGCTTTGTGGAAGGTTGGAATGCAAATGCAGGTTTTAGGAAATTGGGAATGAATAGAAATGATTGTATATTTGTCCAAGGGTTTTATTGTTGCAAGGCAGATTTGGTTTCGTCTCTACATTTTTAAAGTCACATTAGAACTGTTAAGAATTTTAACGAGTTAATCAGGCATTGAAAGGTCTAGGGAATTGACTCTTTCAACACTGATTTTGTTCTACTAGTTTAAGTAATTGTATCCTCACATACACCAATTGATCTTGGTTTTAATACAGAGCTGAAAAATGCTCACATGGAGTATTGGATCATATAGTCAGAACTAATGCAAGCAGGAAAATGGGTTATTTGCACCTTGGACTAGATAAGAATCACCAAAGGGAAAGGGGAATTTGTGGTGGATGAGGCCTTGATGAATGTTGCTTGGGAGATTTGGATCGATTTGTTACTGTAAATTATGGAGTTTATTTATGACTGTGAGATGCTCAGACTCTAAGTTTGCACATTATTGGCTAACAATGCATTTCTGTTAAGGTTTAGCAATGAACTTTAGGTAGCCTAAAAGGTCTAATGGGTAAACAACTGGGCACTAACTCACAAAGTTTTTGGCTTAATATCAACCTTCATCTCACTGTAAGGGCCTGAGCGAATCACTTAGTGTGCATGTGCACTTACTGCAAAGGATATACATACTTAGATACATATGATATACTGTATATAGGGGGCTGAAGAATTCCCTGTCAAGCAAACCATGAACCAAGACACAACTGAAGTCTAGATAATGAAGAAGGGTAATTTCTTATACAAAAAGAAATGCACAGAGTATATATATTTCACATAGGGTGACAATACTAATATAATAGCAAATAATACAAACCTAGAGCCTTCACTGAGCTTCTCCTAAACACATGAGAGACTCTGGCTAACTATGAGGGGTGCCTGGTCCATGATCCCATCTCAAAACATACAACAGTCCTCTTCTTCACATCACTCACCTTCCTCTCAAGCCACACTTGCCTTTCTTCCTCACTTGCAAGTGAGCCTTTCCCAACACGTCACACCTGATTCCATGCTTTACTGCTTGAAAGGCAGGTGAACATTATGACCCTGATTCTGTAAGCACTTTTAAGCTAATAAAGTAGGAAAGCCACAGGCCCATGTGGCTATCCAGTGGAATTTTAAAAATTTTTATGTTAAAATTAGGTCAGTTAAAGTCAGCTATCTGTAAATCTTTTTGTTTTAGAAAACCTGACTGTTTCTGAAAAATTGTGAAACAAATATACAAACAAATGGCTAACAAATATGGGCATGGGAACACATTTATATGGTAATTTCAAATGGTACAAGAGCATTCAAAGAAATTTTATACCATACTTTTTGCTATTTCTCCAGTGCCTTTAACACAATCTTGGCCTCAGAGACTAGGGAACAAGCAAAGGGCTATAAATCTTTTTGCCCACTCAGTCTCCTGGACCATGGCCTACCTGACCAACAGACAGCAGTGTGTAAGGCTTAATGGATGTGTAGAATACTGGGGCACCTCAGGGAACTGTCCTGTCTCCCATCTGTTTTACTCTTTACACAATGGACTTCTAGTATAATACCAGCGTCTGCAATTTACAGGAGTTCTAAGATGACTTCTCCATCATAAGGTATATTGATAATGGAGATGAGTCATAGAATGAGTATAGGAGGGTGGTGGAGAACTTTGTCCTGTGGTGCAGGGAGAACATCCAGTAGATCAATATCAACAAGACAAAAGAGTTGTTGGTGGACTTCCAGTATGTTAAGGAGCCTTTGAGTCCAGTCACCATTCAGTGGGAGAAAGTAGAGGTCATGCAGAACTGCAAGCAGGTCCATACAAAGAGCAAATTGGACTGGTCTGACAACACAGTGGTGCTCTATAAGAAGGGTCACAGCAGACAGTACTTCCTGAGGAGACTTGGGTCTTTTGATGTGTGCAGCAAGCTACTCAAAATGCTTTACAAGTTTGTTGGAGCCATTGTGTTGTTCTATGCTGCAGTCTTCTGGGGAAGCAACTTGAGTTCAGGTAGTGCAAAATCCCTGAAAAAAAGGAGCCAGTCATATTACTGGACTGACACTGGACACTCTGGAGGCTGTTGTGGAAAAGAAGATGGTGGCAAAATTGGATGACATCATGAACAATTCTGACTATCCCTTACAGTGAATGCTTTCTTGGAATAGTTTCAGCCACAGGCTCATTCCACCACAGTGTCATTAGAAGTGCCTCTGGGGATCTTTTCTGCATGCTTTCACCAAGCACTTCAATGAATTCTTCTCAACGTCTCTTCTATCACTCCAGCTAGAAGCCATAGGAAGTAGTACAGACTTCAATATAATAGTTATTTTACCATAATATTTAGTGCAATATATTTTTTATCCTATTGTTTCATATTGTAATTTGGTCTCTATCTTTGTATTTTATGTTACTGCTGCCGTATGCATTTGAATTTCCCCTTGGGTATTAATAAAGCATATCTAATCTAAACTAATCTAATCTAATCTAATCTGCTCTAATATAATCTAGTCTAATCTAATCTAATCCATTTAGCAGTGGTGATGCTGCTTTTCAGCAGCACTCTCATTGTCATTTTTGACATCTTAAATTCTTCATCTACCAGTACAGAATCCAAATCATCAACAAGACACAAAACTTGTCCTGCAGAATATCTATATTCAGGTTTCTTGGCGTTATTGATCTTCTGGCTTTTAATTCCAATTGTATTGTTGATTTATAGATTCTGGTCGTCATCACCTGGGGCCTCATGTATAACGCCGTGCGTAGAACTCGCACTATAACATGGCGTAAGCACAAAAGCCGAAATGTCCTTACGCACAGAAAAATTCAGATGCAGGAATCTGTGTGTACTCCAACTTCCACGTTCTTCCGCTACATAAATCCCGATCAGCGTGAAAAGTAACGCTCGTGCACGCGCTTTATGTACTCCTCCCAGAATTACGCCTCTTTGAATATGCAAATGAATATAAATCGCCCTTAAGCTCAGCCTTCTGTGAAAAGACAATGGGAAAAGCACGGGGGAAAATATAAGAATTTCAGCGAATACCAAGTGGAGGCAAAGGAAAAACATACTATTTGTTCAAATAAACCGTGGTATAATCAACAAAAGGAAGTTGATCGAGTGACATAATGTGTTGGAGAAACTTGAAAGCTCATGTTCACAAAATCGCACAGTGCCGGAAATAAAAAAGAAGTCACATATCAAAGTCGCCGTGAAAAGGCGAGTTGTAGCCCACTGTCTGAGTGTCATATGAAAGCTTATTAGGGTACAGAGAAAAAAAGGCACACAGTGGGGAAAAAGCACGAAATATCAACTTCAATCTCGACATTTCCACTTTAATCACGTAGTCTACACGAACTGTTTGTACTTATAAGTACAATTACCTCACTGTAAACTTGCACTACAGTTATAATATTGCACAACCTGCGCCACTTTATAAAGCGCGTATTTACATATGATGACGATATCATTTTTAACATGAAATGCAGCAAAATATGTTTATTATATTATACAGATAAAACTTTAACATCATTTAAATTTAAATAATCTATATTCTTCACTGGGAGTGTCGTGAAGGATAGAATAATTAAACATGTACTATGAAGATATTTCAATGTTCCTTAAATGTTTTGAAGAATCGGTGCTCTAAGCTTACAGATTGCTTAACTTCTATTACAGAGCTGATTGTGTGGTGATTGGGTATTTGGGGAAAGAAAAGCAATGACTGCAGTAGCGGCTAGGCCAATATATACTGAATATAAAACAGAAAGAGAAAATAACACAGCTAAAAACGCAGCGACAAATTTCGGCAAAAGTTAAATGCTTGTGTCATGAGCACGAGGCGGCTATGCAGTGTCCGCAACGGACGTGGCCATCCACCGTGCATAAGATACCATATTGACATTGGAGGGCGAAGGAGCCACCGATTCTTCCTCTGCCCAGTGCCACCACAAGCCTAGAGCCGCCCCTGAGTACTGCTGCACACAATCACTGCGCCGTGAAACCCATGTTTAATAACGTGCTTTAACTCCTATCATCATGAAAATGATATCACATATACATCTCAGTATTTTAGTTACTCAGAGCTGTAATATCCCGAATGTAATGGATTCTGTGTCCAGTTGGAGGAAGAGAGCCGGTTTAAGAAGCAAGTAGTGATTCACACACATAGAGCACATAGAAGATCAAATACAAAACAAAGCATTTAACGTGCTACTTTAATTACGATGTGATTTGAGAAACTGGTTAATTAAACGATTTTAAGATAAAGTTTATGATGTTCTACTTTAATGACAAAATACCGTAGATCCCGGAATACAAGCCGAGAATTTCGTCCTAGATTTTTGGCTTGGAGTTTGGGGGTTGGTTTATACAACGAGTATCATTTCAGATTCAAGATTTCCAGCGCAATGCCGGTTTTGCCGATGAATACGGAAGTAAATAATGACGAAACCACAGAGCCATCTTTCAGATGAAGAAGTAACTTTGCATGCCGGTACTTTAAATTAAATAAAGAATTTATTCGAAAACGTGTTTTAGTTGTTGATTTTATTAATAAAATTTATAATAAATTATCAGGAAGTTTAAAATAAATTTTTTTATTTTGATTTACGATCCACATCTTGCGTTACGAAACGGATGCGGTCACGTGTATCCGCTTGCGCGATTGTAAACAAACAACCGAGAGCGTTAGTAGTGTCAGTCGGAGCCCAGATACATGTGTTTGTGGATGTAATTTCGAAACGAAGATGGACATTGTGTGGAAATATCTCCTCCTCCTCCTTTCCTGCAGCCCAAAGATGTCAAATTAAATGGTGAGTACAGTATGAAATTGTTTCTAGAATAGAATGCCTTTTACTGTCACTATACGCATCTACAATGAGATTAAAAGCAGCTCCTTCAGTGCAGAAAAAAGTTCTGTATAGGGCTTGTATGGTTGTTTTTTAGCCTTAGCATAACGCCGTATCTGCGGCCCCGCTTCTGCTTTCTTTCCCTCCTCCGTCTGTGTTGTCTCCTAGACCCGACAACAAACCATGGAGAGCCCGCTGGTCTCGCTATGTTGTCTGGGATGTTGTGCGTGTGATGAAAAACACTCAAAACAGATGTCTGGCTCTGGACACCGATGTCTATAAGTTTCTGAATGGTGTAGCGGATGTTCGCCAAACCGATCGTGCACAAACAAGGACAAAAAAAAAGTACAAAAACAACAAAAAAGTGCACTGAAAAGGAGAGCCTTGATCCGCTGTGACCATGCGTGCCGCCATGCTCCTAGCCTAATCGAAGTAGGGTAGGCACTTTTTATAACTTTTTGGTTAGTACATTAGAAAAATTATTGGTGTTTTTTATTATGAAAAGGTTAAGTAAGTGTTGCAATGGGAGGTTCGGAACGCATTATGGGTTAGCCTTTCGTTAGCCTTAATTAAGTTCGTAAGTCAAGGGTCCACTGTATTGCGTATTTAAGTTAATCAAATTTATAACAAGTCTCCGGAAATCCACCCGCCGATGTACCGTATTTGCGTATATAGTTTCAACACAAAGGTTCCAATTTACCAAACTTCTCCGCAATCACTTCCTGGTTTCCATCAAAAATGCCGGCAGTCTCAAATTCTCGCCGATAAACATTATAAATATACCCGAAGAGACACTTTTAAGGAAATTTAGAAAATTTTGCTTGGAGAAGGGGGTCGGCTTAAATACCGGTCATCGGCAAATACATGTAATTTAGTAGGTAGAGAAGCTAATATACCGGCTAATATACCGGGTCGGCTTGTATTCCGGGATCTACGGTAAACTACGTGATTAAAGTGGAAATGTGCTTTTTCCCCACTGTGTGCCTTTTTTTCTCTGTACCCTAATAAGCTATCATATGACATTCAGACGGTGGGCTGCGACTCGCCTTTTCACGGCGACTTTGATATGTGACTTCTTTTTTATTTCCGGCACTGTGCGATTTTGTGAACATGAGCTTTCAAGTTTCTCCAACACGCTATGTCACTCGATCAACTTCCTTTTGTTGATTATACCACGGTTTATTTGAACAAATAATATGTTTTTCCTTTGCCTCCACTTGGTATTCGCTGAAATTCTTATATTTTCCCCCGTGCTTTTTCCATTGTCTTTTCACAGAAGGCTGAGCTTAAGGGCGATTTATATTCATTTGCATATTCAAAGAGGCGTAATTCTGGGAGGAGTTGGGGCGTTACATAAAGCGTGGGCTACCACTGATCCTTGATATTTAAATGTATCCACTTTTTTCAATAGCTCTCACTAACGTCTAAATCTTAGTCATCATTAAATCTCATACATTCTGTTTTCTTTATATCTTTTGGTAACACACTATTTTAATTTTTTTGTTTGCCATTTTGAGATCTTATGTAAAAAGTTTTAACTGTTTTTAGCTGTAGTAACCAGCGGCATTGCTACCACATGCCCCATACATTTATTGTGGGATGACAAAATTTACATGACTGTATAATGTGGGAGGATGTATTTCTTGCTGTCCAAGTTTGTAGTCTAATTCAGTAAAAAAAAAAAAAAAAAAAAATTCTAATTTGGTTTATTTGTTATGCTCACTCTTTTGGTAAAAAACAAATTCTGTTTCAGGAACTTTTGAGTACATTTAGTTTTTTATGACTTTGACATTTGGTTGGCTTCTGATATTTAACTCACTTGTTTAGACTACCCAAACACTAATTTTAATTTCCATTCCTTTTCATTACATAATGCTGCCTCCAGTAAGATTGTACAATTAACATTCAAGTTAGAACATTTATTAAAAGAAACAAACTCAACTAATCTTCCATTAATATCTATGCTTGAAACTATACTAGCCAGTAATTATGAAGATATTGTCAGTCTTCCCATAAAGTATCTACTTATTACAAGGAGTGTACCCCAGAAAATCATAGGCAGTGATGGAAATTGGACCCTTTAATTTGAATCACAGATAGGTAGTAAAATTTAAGTATGAACACGAAACCTTCTACCTCAATTTGTGCAAACCATGGTGAAATTCAGCTTACTACATGATGTATGTTGTTTGTTTATTATTTTTGTTTTCTTTGTTGAAGCTTCAAAGCCTTTTCCTTTTATATGTATGCAAATGCTTTATATGTAAAAATAACATCCTGGCAAGATTACTGGGTGAAGGCAATGATTGACAGCTGCTGAACATTTGAGGTGAGACTTCCTGTTTCAGTAAGGCATTTCCAAGTCATTTCTACCAATATGGCACTTGAGAAGTCAAGCGTCTCTTCTTAGTACTCAATTTCAGGTCCAAACTGCTGATGGTCCAAGCTGTTTGACTGCTCCTATCAGTGCTGAGATTGACCAACTGCAATTTCTTTCCAAAGGCCCAGTTTAATATTAATTATGAAAACTGACACATCTATAATGACAGACCCTTACCAATAAGATTATTTTGGTTATTGACTTCTGTTTAATGATGCATAAACTGTTTTTGTTACCCTTCAGTCTTCCTTGTGGCAAGACAACAGTATTCTTGTATTTTTGCCCTCTTGATGAAGATCCCAGATTACACCGTTTCTATTGGTATGGCTTAGCAGCAAATTATTGTCTCTATATTGTAAATGCAGCTACCCAATGTACAACCATTCAGAAGCTGTCTTGGTTGTCTTTGTAACTGGCATGTCTATTATGGCTTCATGGGCATGAGCAGAAGAAAAAAATGAGGACCAAGAAGTGGACGTGAAAGGCAAAAATGGTAAAACTTAATCAATAATACTAAACTCTCAAAGCAAAAGGGAGATTTAGAAACAACATTCAGGACCAAAGCAAAGTTGAAAACAAAAATAAACTCAAGTAGCACAAACACAGAATCAAAGGCCTTTGAATCCCCAAGTTGGACATACTTGGTTGACTATACTAAAAAAGGTGACAATTTATACTGTTGCATTGATGACAATAAAGGTTGTGATCAATGTCCCGGGTTCCATCCCTAGCAACTGCATAGCAACTGATCCAAGAATTAGTAGTGCCCGTCCACATCAAAAATTAAGAAATACAATCATTAATTGCTTTATTATTTTCAAAAAGGCTTCCCATGTGAATTTTCAATGTGCTAAATGGTTCTTACAGTTAAATAATATAACAGAGGAGCTTTGTGCTGAAAAGAAAAAATGAATTTTCCTTAGAGAAAATTTAAAACAAATCTCAGTTCATGACAATATCCACTTAGTCCACCTGTTCTGTTTGTGCGCCATGATGTGCAGGTTTGATGACAACTGTCTTCCTAATGTTCAGTGTGCCATCCTGCTAAAAAACAGAAACTGCCCTATATGTCATGCAGGCCATTGTGATGGGCAGTGTTTTCATTTTCAAATTCTGGTCTGGAGTGAGCATGTGGACTCATAAAATTCTGGTTTCTCCAATTTAGGAGTTCCAGACTTTTAGATCCATACTTTCTCTGCAACATCAGTGATCTTGTGGGCATAAAGGAAAAACTTTTTTATTCTCAAGAATTTTATTTAACTAGTGGAATCATTACACATTTTATAGAGTCAATGTAATGCAATGCTTGTAAGGGTCAATAAATCCAGTAACCACATAAGTTAATTTAAAGAAATAATTTAAAAAATCTTTTATTTTACCCTCGGTATCATTCCCATACAAAACAACCTTAAAGCCAATTGTGCCACATAATAAATAATATCTCTGACTATGACATTATTATTGAATTTCGTAATATATTTACATTACAATTATTATTGTTACAGCTTAATTAGGAATTTGAGGTCTAGGAAATGGTGGAAGAGACATACTATAGATCTTCTCAATTGAGAAAACTTAATCACTTTCGTTACTTTTGCATAAAACAAACCACATCTATACAACTGTCTAGTGCCTAATGTTTTTGAAAGAAATGAGGAATGACAGCATTTGCATACCAGAGCTGGTTGTTACTGCATTTCCCTGCACTGTCACTATTAGGTTTCAGCACCTGGCGCTGGATGAGTGCCGGGCCTCCACCATACTCCATGGGTATCCCCGCCAACAACTGAAGACAGGGTTTCCTGTAAGGCTGGATTCTTTGCATTGCTCTGTCAATCCAACTTTTTAAATTTCAGAAGGTATTCTGTTTTGGAAACTGGCTTGAGCTGACACTTCCCTTCAAGCCTTTGTCAACTGAAATGTATCTCTTTTACTAGACGTGCAGTTTGAGTTGCAAAATGAAATAGTAAACAAGTACATTTGAAGACGTGCTGATGAGAACTGAGCATTCAGGCTGAAATAGATTGTCAACTCTCTAGGGGGGAATTTAGACTTGAGAATGTATCACTTAAGCACTCCTTAGTCACTGTATGAATCTTTAGGATACAGTGAGTTAAGCAAAGATGAGAGTAAATTTAATAAATTAGATGGGTAATTTATTTTAACAGAGGTAAACAGTGTATGCTAAAATATAAAGGTATTTATAGTAAGCATATAAGAACGGGGCTCAAACACAAAGTTTAGTTGGGTACATGCACAAGACAGAGCTTCAGAAAAGTTTCAGCCACGTCAAACCTTATTTTACCATGCTGTTAGACCCCAGACTCCAGTCAAACTGTTTACACACTGATGAGATTAATTAAAGCAAGTGCAACAATCAAATAAAAATTTTTTAAATTACTGGCTGTGTTCTCGCTTATAAGCTTGAAGCGAGAAGAGCAATAAGTTAGTGTGTTACAGCTTTTTACAGAAAGGAACAGAAGTCTTGTCATTGGTTTTTTGGGTGCACATAAATCCATCCTTTTGGTTTAGCATAGGTGCAAAGTTCTGTCCTTCAGTGTTACTCTTCCTTGAGTTATGTACCTTTGTTCCAACTTGGGAGTCTAGATCATATCTTTGAGAGCTATCCCTGAGTGGTCTGTGATAGATCATCTTATCATGCAAACTGAGACTTTTTAGCTGGAATTAAGAGTGTCTGGCCCTGGCTTTTAAGTGAAGACATTTGTTCCAGCCACTGCAAATGAACAGATAATGTCAGTCTGTCCTACAAATGCACAATATTAAAGGCTTAATATTCTTACTTTGATAGAACATCCAAATACGGTACTTAGGTGCCTTTGGTTTTCAGGCAGGATGTGATTATGAAGTGTCACAACTCTAGAGACCCTGATTCATGATTAGACTCCCATTGATTGACTGGTCACTGTCACTTTTGAGCTGTTGTTTACACTTTAATGTGCTCTCCTCCCACTTTCCAAAGATGTATGTGTTAAGTTAATTGGTCACCTTAACTGGGTGAGTGTGTTAGTGGGCCCTGTGATGGACTGACCCTGTTCCCAGGGTTGGTTTCTGATGTTAGGATTGGCTCTGCCAACATAAAGCCCTGCAGTGTATAAAGTGGGCTTAGAACATATGTTAATATTTAAATTATAACCTTTTAAAAATGTGCTTACATTACATTAGTCATTTGGTCTTGGTTTAACCTATAATGTACAATATGACAGTTGTAGATAAGGGTTGTCTCTGCTTCACATTTATAAGTAAATGTATATTTTCTCAAAATATTATTATTGTAATTAATACAGAGACAGATGTCTTCATTTGAATAAAATGTTTTTGCAATTAGAATTATTTATTAGGTTTTTTATGCACTTTACAAGCACACAATCAGACCCCTCTAAGATATGTACTCATATGTATTTTACCATGATTTTGATTTGAAACAATTACAAGTGAATATGGTTAAAATGTTAGGACACCAGTCCTTTGCAGCACACACTCAAGCATGCACACAAACTCATACTTGGGCAATCTGTAAAGTCATCAATCAATTCAGCATAGAGTGTGTCATCTGTCTGTGAGAGGAAATAATAATAATAAATCATTCAATTCATAATGGTGAAGTCTCGAACAGAGCAGCAATTATAAGAGACGTTCTTAAGGTTTTCAGCTACAGTATGCATGACTCTGCATTATAAAATCACAATATTGTATGATATTATGCAGACATATTTTCTGCAAGACCCTGAAGAAGTCAGTTAAGCCATCTTGGATTACAATAGAGGATTTGTGTAAGATTATTTCTGAAAGGTGTGTTCTCAGAAATGTGCTATAAAAGATGGATCTGGATTATAGAATTATATCACAATACACAAATCCAAAACCTAAAAGAGCAGCAAAAATAAAAAAAAAAGAAGGAAAAATCATTCAACACTAATGGGAACACTACACAAATAGTGTGGTCAAAGGCCATTCCTAAAATAAATCTATTTGCTTTTTCATTGATTAATGTAATGCACTCCTTGAAAGAGAGAAGCCAAATCTGTTCCTGGTGATTCAGATGAAGTTCTCCAAGTGTGCTGTAGAGTTTATGCTTCATATAATTTCATTTTATTTCTTATAGCACTCTTCACTGATAACAGGCTCAGAATGCTTTAACAAATTTGCAGGAAAAATACAATCACAATCTTTAAAAATAGCTAATTTCATAATGCATGCCCTCTTCAGACTCCTCACAACATACTGTGAGACAGCATACGAAATAGCATCATCTGATCTAGGAACCTTTTATAACACTGAAAGAAGCTTGGAGGCCAGGTAACATCTAGCAGGATGAGAACTTATTTAATGCAGCTAATCAAATCACACTTTTCTAGGTTTAATCCATGAACAGTGTCCAAACATAAATCACAGTACACATTTAAACTAAAAAAGAAAGTGCCAGCTTTTATATGTTGACGAAACTCGGGATGTACTTTTCTAAAAAGCAATAGTTTGGATCTATAATTTTGAAATCTCAGGAAAAGTTACAAAAGCAGCCAGGTGACTGTGATGTGGTCACTAATATACCACAGGAGGCTTATCAGTTGCCTTTTGTTCCACCCAGAAGTCTATCCGTTTCATTAATGAACATTATCAAGTGTCAGGATCATCGGAAGCTGAAGACTATCCTGATAATTGCGAGGCAGGAAGCAGCTCTGGAGAGGTTGCCCTTCACTGGCTTCACTCACACATGTATTGTGCATTTTAAAGTCAGTCATCAACTGTGGTAGACTGGCAAGTGAGTTTGTTTGGAGAACCATCTGTAACACTGAAAGAAGCATGGAGGCTGTGTAACATCTAGCAGGATGAGGACTTATTTAATTTAGCTAATCAAATCACACTTTTCTAGGTTCATGTCATGCATGAACAAAAAACAGGCCTGGCTAAATCAATTCTGCTGAGAAAGAATTCACACTGGTGGCAGAGAAAACATGTCACAGCAGTGTGCATAAACGATCAAATGGGGCTAGCGGGATAGTAGGTGGTGGGCAGTACCTCTAAAATGAGAGTGGTGGCCTTGACACAATCTTGTAATACTTGACCCGGATGTTATAGCGAAAGTGACCCAGTGGGTACCAGGGTTGCAAGCCCTCTGAACAGAAACAGGTTTTAGGGTTCAGGAGTTGCCTAAAAGAGTTCTCCTAAACTAACAGATGGCATCACACGGTTGTCCTAGGGTATATGTTACATGGAACATGCCATGGTGTCTAAGTTTTTCAATAGTATCATGGAGTCAGGAGTCCAGGAAGTCCTGTGGCCACTAGGGGAGTTGTGGGAAGGCAACCACATGACTTATGGGATTATTCCAGGCTTAGTTGCATGCTGGGGTATGATCAGTTTCAGGTGCATTACCTATATGAAGTTGGAGTTAAGCAATGGGTTGAGAAAAGGGTGTGACCTGGCAGGGAGGTAGTATGACAGGAGAATTAAGAGTGAGTTTCAGAGCTGCTTGGTGCTAGTGGCACAATGTTTATGAGTAGGAGACAAATAGTCCAGCCACTATTATGCTAAGATGCCATTAAACCCTGTATAGCGAGGCTTAGAGCCAGCGCTGCTTTATTTTCATTTTCTTCATTTGCTATGTTGTGTTCTACCATTACGGAAGCTCAAACACAAATCTGTGGAGTATAGAAAACAAACTGGAAGTACCTGCAGAAACATCCTAGGCCTGGAGAGAATGTGCTAATTCCACACTGTGGCTTGGGCTGGTAATGTATTCAGATTCAGTAACTTGGGACCACAAGAAAGCTGATTTGCAAAATTAAATGTTTTACTTTCAGTGTACTGATTACACCAGAATCTATTCAGTGATGAACATGTTGGTTTTTTATTTAAAAATGCAGGCATGGTTGGGTCTAATGTGAGGGATGTGAAAGATGTTCTCTAGTGGGAGGCCACTAAAAAAATTAGCAATGCAAATAATTTTATTCCAAATTTTTTACAAATATATGAACAAAAATAATTAAATAGTAAATATAAAGTATGCCTGTGCCATCCAGAAGGTTCACGAATAAGAGTTTCCATGTGTGGTCCTACTATGATTCAAAACATATTTTGTCCGGATTCTAAAACAAGGACAGCTCTTCTGATAGCAAGATTTTGAGGGGCTTATGTTTGTGTGTATTTTACAGTGACAGTGTCTGTTGTGTTATTTCTCACAAATTGTGATAAATGACTTTGCCTAGAACCCCCTCTGCAGTACACCAAAGCACCAGCTAAGCCCATTAATCACTTAGTAACATTTTGTTTAGATTTTTCAGTGTGTGGCCCTCTGCTCAGCTTGAACTGCCACTCGTGGCATCAAAAGCGCTCCCACTTAAATGTACTTAAAATGTCAAAGGACATTAACTTATTATTGGGCAGGCTCCCATAGTCACTGGATTGTAACTTTTCTGTGCTGGCGAGTTCTCACATAAGCCTGAACCTTGATTATCTCTTGTTTTTATAGGTACTGGGGTGAAATTTAAAGGCTGACTTTCCATCAGTTACTTTAATATTGTTTATGTGTTTAAATATGGACTTGACTTGACTGCTAGGACAACACAAACCAGATGGGATGTGCATGTTATGGCATCTTGTCCGGTTCCTGGAAAAATAGAAACTGATATAAAAAGCAGTAAGTGCAATAGCAGATCATTTCTGGATTTATCCAGTTTGGCAGAGATAGGAAAGTTACACTAGTGCAGAGATGTGCTAACAGCTCCACTGTATACATATATACAGCACAGTATTTAAGTTCGTTGTCATTTGTTAATACATAGGTGTTGTACCCAAAACATTGGGGCAGTTGGCATATGTCTCTCACTATACATTATCCTCTTACACTGCCATTTCTCACTTCCCCGCTTTGACCATGTATGTTATCCCTAATACAAGGTCAATTTATCATATACACCATGGCCTAGTCTATAGCATATTGAAGTAATGTGTGACCTTGGTATCAAACCAGTTTCTCTACACTAGATTATGTTATGATCAATGATTAAAAAAATACTGTGCTTGTCCCTGTGTGGATTCTGATGATCTATGTCTTTTTGAGGGCTTTGATATTTAGAGAATTCAAATTTGACAGTAAAATCAGAATTTAACATGTGTTTAATAAAATGTTAATTAATTTACATCTCCCTCTGATTAATTTTTGATTTGTGCTTTCACATAATTTTACGTTTTATATCAGATGTTTCCTTGGTGGTTTATTGTTATGCAGGTGTTTTATTGTCTCTGTATCATTGTTGTTCATATTTTGATGTTATTTCTGTTGATTTTGTTTATACTTCAGCAACTATTTTTTTGATTTTATTGAAATCACACAACATTCCCTACAAATAAATAAATTTTTACAAACATAAGATCAAAAAAAATCAACCCGCACCCCTGAGAGAGAGAGCTAAGCCAGCAGAGCAATACTTAAAGCTAGTAAAAATAAGTAGATTAATTAATAAGTGAATAAAGATAAATGGAGAAAAAAAAGGAAAAAAGGGAGAGAATCTGCTTCCTCAGTGCTTTAAAAGCTTATTTTAAAATGTAATTGATTAGATCCTTACAGCTTTTGAAAACGTTCTGCACAGATGCTTTAAGTGAGAATTTGATTTTTTTTTCCAGTTTCAGATAGTATATAACATCAATTACCCATTGACTTAGAATAGGAGAATCAGGATTCTTCCAGTTGAGCAAGATAAGTCTATGTGCCAATAGTGTAGTAAAGACAATTACAGTTTGTCATTCTCCACTTTAAGCCCATCTGGGAGTACACCAAACACAGCTGTTAATAGTTTAGGAGGGATTGTGACATGTGTTAATTTGGTGCAGGTCCAGAACATGTGGCCTAGTTAGGCTAGAACTTGATTGCAACATTCGCAGGTTGGGCCTTACCCTGGAAATATTTTGGACAATTTTAAGTGAGGCAGATGTGCTCCATATATAATTTTGAGTTGAATAATTGTATGCTTTGTGCATATGGAGCTCGAATGGATTCTCTGCATTGCTACGTTTCACTCCTTTCTGAAATATTGAGTGAGAGATCCTTTTCCCACTGTCCTCTTGGATCTTTGAAAGGAGGGGACTGTAAAATGGTTTTATATATTACAGAAATGCTGTCTGAGTCCTCAAGACTGATCAATATTTTTAATAGAGGTAGGTGGGAGGTGAGGAAAATTGGGCAGGTTCTGTTTATCAAGGTTTCTGATTTGAAGGTAGTGAAAGAAATGTGTTGCTGGAAAGTTAAATTTGGAATGTAATTGTTCGTAGGATGCAAAGACGTTGTCTATGTACAGATGTCTAAGTGATGTAATCCCAAATGTTTTCCAGACACTAAAAACTGCATATGTTTGAGAGAGTGGAAAAAGGTGGTTCCCGTGCAGAGGTGCCACAGATAAAAGTTTCTTTATCTTAAAATGCTTCCTACATTGGTTCCATATTCTGAGTGAGTGAAGCACAACTTTGTTGTTAATACAGTATATTGGTGATAGTTTGCATTTATTGGGGTACAAATCAAAGAATATAAAGAAGTACTGCAGGATCTATTGCAGACCAAGCCTGTGTCTGTTCTTCTATTCGTGTCAATGTCCAGGTTTTTATAGCTTGTACATTTGCTGCCCAGTAATAAAACTGAAAGTTAGGTAGAGCCATGCCGCCTTCCGCTTTAGGTCTTTGTAGGGTCGCTCTTTGGATACGTGGATGTTTTGAATTCCAAATAAAATGAGGCTATGGTTGAATCTACTTTCTTAAAAAATGATTTATTGATGTATATTGGAATATTTTGAAATAAAAAGAGAAGCTTAGGAAGGATATTCATCTTAACAATGTTAATTCTTCCAGCTAAAGTGAAATGAAGGGTTGACCATATATACAAGTCTTGCTTACTTTTTTTTCCAAACAGACAGCAAAATATTTTTGATAGAGAGCTGTATGTCTACTATGTTTACCCCTATTTAAACTGATCTGCGATGACAAAAGGGAAGGTGTCCAATCTAATATTGTGTGCTTGAGAATTCACTGGAAAGAGCACATTTTTAGTCAAATTAATTCTGAGAACAGAAATCTTTTGAAATTCAGCAAGTGCTCTTAGGACTGCAGGCACAGTATTTTGCGGATCTGATATATACAATACCATATCATCTGCATATAAAGAAATTTTCTGTTCAAGTCCTTCTCTGATAATCCCCTTTATCTCATAAGCATTTCGACAGTGAATTGCCCAGTGGCTCAATGGCGATTGCAAAAAGCAGTGGTGACAAGGGGCATCCTTATCTGGTACCACGTTCTAGTTTAAAATATAGGGTGGTCCAGATCTAATTATGCAATTTTCATTACGCTATAATTTATTAAGTTTATTACATAGAAAATCACCCGAAAAATCCTAGACAATCAAGACGTGTGCAAACTGACGACATGAAGAATTGTCTTCGCGCCCAACTGGAATCGTCCCCACATAAATCAAAGTCATCCAGACAATCTGGTTTTGCATAATTAGATCTGGACCACCCTGTAGTCTGAATTAATGTTGTTAAAACAAACTGAAGCTTCTGGATTGGTATACAGTAGTTTGATCCATGCCTAAATGTTTGGACCAAACCCAAATTTCTCCAATGTAGTGAAAAGGTAGTTCCATTAAATCATATCAAATGCTTTTTCTGCATCCAACGATAATATCTCTGGGCTGTTTGACTTTGCAGGTGAATATATAATTTTAAACAGGCATCGAAGATTGCAAGCTAAGTATTGGCCTTTAATAAATCCTGTTTGATCTTGCGATATTATCGAAGGCAGCATTTTCTCCATTCTTCTAGCTAGGACTTAACATCATTATTCAGAAGTGAAATTGGTCTATATATGCACATTGTAATAAGTTCTTATTTTGTTTAGGAAAGATGGTGATTAATGCTTGGCAAAAAGTTTGATGTAGAATTTTATTGTCTCTAGCTTCTGTAAATGTTGCTAATAAGAGGGGAGCTAGCTGAGTTGAGAATTTCTTATATAATTCAGCAGGGTAGCCATTGGGGCCTGCTGCTTTCCCACTCTGAAGTGACTTTATAGCATCTAGTGATTCTGATAGTGCCAGAGGTTTATCCAATTCCTCTGCATTGAGAGTATCTATTTGTGGTATTTATAATGCATCCAGAAATGCATTAGATTGTGTCTTGTCTTCTTTAAACTCAGTAGAATATAAGGATTTACTGTATAGTAGTCTCTAAATGTATGCATTATATTTTTATGGTCAATGATTTTGTCTCTGTTTGTGTTGGTGATTGCTGGGATTGCATTGCGAACTTCTTGCTTGTGGATTTGTTGAGCTAAGATCTTATTAGCTTTCTCTCCATGTTCATAGTAATAATATCTTGATTTAAAAATGAATTGTTCTGTTTCTGTAATTGTCAAGAGGTTGAGTTCTGAATGCAGAGCCTGCCTTTTCCTATGAAGTGCCTCATTTGGACACCTGGCATGTTTTTGGTCTATTCTAGTAATTTCGTTGATTAGCTCTGATACCTTCTTCTTGGTTTCCAATTTATTTCTGTGGGAAAGATATGAAATAATTTGTCCTCTTAAGAAGGCCTTCACGGTTTCCCAGAGTATTCCTACAGAGACCACTGAGGATGTATTTGTCTCTAGAAAAAAGCTGATTTGTTTGGATATAAATTCTGTACAATTCTCGTCTGCTAATAAAAGTGGGTTAAGACACCATCTGCGAGATGAGTATGTGGAGCACAATGATTTTAGCTCTGAGATCAAAGGTGCATGGTCGTAAATAACAATAGCGTCGTACTTGCAAGATTTAATCGCAGGCAAGAAATTGTTGTCTACAAAAAAATAACCAACTCTTGAGTAGCAGTAATGCACTGGTGAATAGAAGGAATATGCTCTTGAGTTTGAGTTTAGAAATCTCCAGGGGTCTGATAAGTTGTGATCAGTTACAAATGTCATCACCCCTATGACAGGAGACCTATCTAGGTCTAGATTTAAAATACAATTAAAGTCCCCAGCCATTATAATTTTATGAGTGATCACATAGGGAATGGATGCAAATACATTTTGCGTCAAATCCCTATCATTCACATTGGGTGCATAAACATTTATCAAAACCACTTTACAGTTACATAAATTACCCATGACAATCACATATCTCCCTTCAGGATCAGATATACTTCAGTAACTATACACTGCCTTTATAAATATGGCTCTGTTCCCCTGTTCTTTGTGGGTGGAGCCCTTGGAGGTGGGGCTATCCTGAAATCACCACTCCGGAGACCTACCTCTGGTAATTAAAGGCAACTGGGTAGTCACAGGAGCAGGAGATCATTTGGTTTATTGTGGAGTTCTGCGAAATCTTCTATTTCTGTTTGGATTTATTGTTTTTTGTGAAATTTTTGCCTGTTTTTCCTGAATTCTGATTTCTGGATAGTGTTTTGGACTTGTTTGCTGTGGAATACCTTTTAGGCAATTCCTTTTATCATTTTTATGTTCTTTTGAACATTTTTCTTCTATTTTGCTAAAATATCTTTAGTTTATCATTTTTAAAGATGCTTTGTCACTCTTGTTCACAAGTCAGGAGTTGATGGCTATTCTCCCTGTTGTGGCGCCTTTTTGATAGATTTGTGGATATTTTGTGTTGTTTTGCCAGCTCCCTGTTTTTGGACTTTGTCTGGCTGAAGCCACTAGATAGTATTTGGGGCCTGAATGAATTAAGGTGAACTTCTGGGCCAGTTAGTAAAGGTCCTTACTCACTTCTCAGCTTATTTTTGATGTATCACACCCATTGTGCCTTTGTAAAGACTTCATTTTATAACATTTCACAGAATTCCTTGGTGTGAGCTCACTCATGATGTCATCATCATTCATATGTGTCTTCTTTTAAGGAAATAAAACAAATTTTGGCGTGAGTTTATTTTGATAGCATTCTCTTTGAGTTTAATTTTTAGGCTTTTTTGGGGGGACTTTGATGAATATGCTGGAATTCTTTTAAAAGTTTTCAGTCCTACTATATTTTGAATATGCATGGATTTTGACATTTGGGCATGGGTTTGGTAGATGAACCATAAGAAATTGTTTTTTGGGTCACAACTGTACAGATACTTACTTAAATCACTATCTGTTGTAATCTGGAACCACAGTTCCAGACCAGACATTTGACTGTGGAGCAACCTAAAACCCAGAAGTGCAATCTATTGGGAGTTTAAAATTATACTTTCCATTATAGTCTATTAAACATAAAAAAAGCAAAAAATGGACACAGAGAGCGAGGTGAGAAGGAGATTATTTGTGGCATGGCCAGAAGGCTGATCCCACCACTAGACAGAATGCCTAACACAAGTCAAGGTAAGATCTACATTGGTTGCTGAATGCAACTGTATCATTTAGATGCCTTGATTTTAGATTTACAACTTTGGTTAAATGCATAGTTTTCTTACCAAGGATTCTCTAGTATCAGATGTATCAACCATGTTTTATTGTTTTTGGTGTATTTTATTAGTTTGCTTTCTTTTTATATTTTTGGCCCAGTAACCCAAAAATTAGCAATTGGTGGCATAGACAACGTAAAAATGATCACTCCTAGTGGATTCCTCATGTGACCTCAAGGTTCTAAGCAAGCTTCTTGCATCCTCATATTTTTCTGGTTAAAGATTTTGGGTGGGTTTTATGTTTTTTTTTTTTTTGCCTTTCAAATATTGAATTCTGATTTTTCTAATTTACAATTTATTTTTTTCATAATCAGCCGCCTGCACAATAAAAGCAAATACTTTTTTCTGTGAATGGTAATTACTGCATCAAATGTTTTAGGAAAAAGCTTAGAAAACAATAAGAAACTACTTAAGTACATTTATGTTAGGTAGAATGCTCAGTATGGGTGGGGTGATATTTTGGCCTTGGAACCACAGCAGGTTTTGATTATTTCTCCTTTATTTCACCCCTGAAGTTTGTTTTTATTTTTTCTGTCCTCCTTGGCCATTTGACCATAATATCATGAAAGACTTGAACTCTACTTTATCTATTACTGGTACATCTGTGTTATATACTGTAAGTGTGTATTGATTCATTCCTATTTACTATTTTAGATATGCCATTTACTAATTCTTATTTATTTTTACTATGGTTTTCTTTTCTTGAATTTTTTTCTTTGATTTTTTGAGCTACATCCTTTGTATGAAAATGTGGTATAGAAATAAAAATGTTGTTTTAGAGGTTTAGCCTTTGTTTGGGGGCTCAGTGCTTTGTGCTCCCTTTGATAGAGAAGTTAAGTTTTCTTTCATGATTATTTTTGTATTTCATCTTGATTTGTGATTTTGTGCATTTGAGATTTGTTACTTTAATGAATCCCTCAACTTCCCTGGAAAAAAAAATATATCATATATTTTATTAACTCCTTTCGTATATATTTTTTCATTTTCTATTCTTCTGATTATTGTAGTATTCCACCTTGTTACTAAATCAACTTTAATTCAATTACCTTCAATGTCCATAATTATCTCTCAGTTAAGGTCAGGTAATTGACATGTTTTTGGTTTGTCATTTATTAGGTGAAATTTTCAGGTGCTGTATGACAATACTATTCTCTACATTTTGTTTCCTGGTAATTGAGTTGTAAATATTGTGCAAGTAAATGCATTAATTGTTCTTTTTATGTGCCTATTGGTGATGATACAGGAGTTACAATAAGGGACCACCTTTTGTATGTGGGTCAGGTTTGAAAATTTTCTCATGCCAAATTTGATTTTTTTTTTTTTTTTTATACCAGTTAAGTTTGCCATTTGACTCTAGGTTGCTGCCAGGAGGAGACAACTTGTGAGGTATTTGTGTGAACAAGGAGACATTCTTCATATCATTTTTATTAAAAATATACTGAGCATGTTAAAAAAATATACATATTTTTGGCCATGCCCAAATTTTTAAATTGAGACTGTTTACTAAAGCAATTTTTACTTTTTCCTGCCTCATTTCAGACAGCTATACTGTATGTGCTCACCACCTACAAACTGAAAGGTGTGGGTGGTTTATGATGCCAGTCAGGTGACATGCATGAGTGGGCTAGATCCTGGCATACTACACCTTGACAATAGAAATGGAACACTGGGGCACTGAACACACCTTCTCTGGAAGGAGTATGCATTCATGTGAAAAGTTAGCAGTGCCATGAAGTGGCAGTATAGTACTGGAAGTACTAAGTTTATGGTGATACATTAGCATCCAATCGAAGATTATGTGGCATTGTCACGTAAACGCTACCTGCTTTGTTTTTGTCTCTTTGCGTCCTCAATGGAAACCCTGTTACTGCCCAAGCAGCTTTAATATGCTGGGGATGGGAAAAATCTGGCATATTGGGCAGACAGTTTTAAGGAGGACCCGGGGGGGGGGGTATGTCATGGGCTTTTGTTGTAGTTTCCAGGGGTTGTCATGGAAAAAGGATGCCAGGATACAGTTAAAAAAAGGCCATGAAAGGCAAGAAGAAAAAAAAGAACAAAACAAAAGTTTTTAACACCAACTACTAAGACTGGGCAAAAACAGCAAATGTCGACTATCCACAGCCAGAGAAAGGATTGCTTCATCCACTTTCTAAGTTGGCCACCTTGAAGACTTTGCCAGCTGACCCAATCTAAAGTAAAAACAGTTGGGACAGTCAGGAGAAGTTAACATGGGTGAGCTAAGAGTGATCTTTGCTTATCTGGGGTAGTGTATTTGGAGACTGAGGAAAAGAGAACAAAGAAAATAGACTAATATTGTCATAAGTGTCTAAAAACTGCTTGATGTCTCTGTCGAAGGGTTATCTTTCTTTTAAGTTATTCACATACTGTATTTGTTGGTGTGTGGGGGAGGGATTTGCATTCACAAATTGGGTTGCTGCCATTTATGTTTGTATAATTTTTTATAAGATTGATTTTATACTGTTATTTTCATCTTGTCTGTTTCTCACGGTCATTTTGTTCATATTGTGTAAGTTATATTATTTAACCTATCAGTATCACAGGAAGGGGTCCGAAGGCAATTTGAGGTTGACCTGCTATCTGACTCACATACACCACCAAAGATGGTGATGTATAGCGAAATCGGCCGGGAAAGGTCAAAGTGTTATAATATTGTAAAACTTTGAGAGAGCTTCAATACACTGGTATGCTAAGAAAAGGTGCCGGCACTCTAGGTAAGTCACCAATGAAACTTCGAACCCCACAATACGATAAAATTAAGTCGACAACTCCCAACCCGTGAATCTGTGACTGCTGCCAGTACAGCATACTGAAACTCACTGAAATGCTAAGAAGAGGTGCTAGTACACTAGGTGGAAATTGGAAAAGATTCTGGTATTGCATACCAGTAGGCACTGGCCCACTTCAAACACTGGAAGGTTAAAAAGATAAAGGCTAGTGTGGACTGTCGAGACTGCTCCTGAGCAATAACTGAACACAAACATAGTAACAGGAGCAAACAAAAAGGGATATAACTGGAAAAGAAGGACCTGTTAAATCAAATGATGACAAAAATACAAAAAGAAGGGTACAATAAAAAACACCTAATGCCTCCAAGGCTTATCTAGACAATAGTAGCTCTTGGCGATCTGATAGATTCATTTATAGAACTAATAGTTATATTTATCATTTTAATGGTAAGTCTATGTATAAATTATGCTTTCTGTTGGTTGTCTTTTATTTTTACTCATAGTTAATTTGCATTTTGATATAGTGGTCATTTAATAAGGGATCTCAGAAGAGACAGGGTATCAGAAAGTTAGGAATTTCATATGTAAAATAAAGAATTAAACATTAAAGTCTGTTCACAAAATGCTTTAGTTAGTGACTGGTACCTTTGCAGCTATGTTTTGGGAAAAAAATAAACATCAGCACCCTTTAGGGAAGAGGCCATCTTATTTGAAAAATTCAATTCATTTTCAAAATTCATTCCAATTTTTCAAGGCCAAGCTTTAAAATAATTAACCAGATCTTATGACCTACTATTGGACCATGTCTCATTGTAATCATCCTAAGGGTCCAAACAAAATTAAGATCAGACATTTTTTTGTTTTAGTGCTCATCTATATCAAACAGTTTTACCAGCTTGGGTTACACTAACATGATTAGTGTAAACCTGCAGCAACAATCTACAGACTTTAAGGTCTGCAAGGCAGTCTAATTATTATTCCTGTATCAGATGATCTTGTCCTAGTAGTCTTCTAAATATTTCTATTACATAGTTTGAAACTGTAACATTCTGCTCTATGATAATGTCACTTCTTATTAACTGTTCTTGGTCTAAATTGGTGACCTGTGAGTTTCAATTCACTTTAGAGTGCTGAAATGTCCAGCTTCCTGTTACTCAGTAATCCTGTATCTTTTCCTACAATTTTCTGCCTTCTTTACCCTAACTATGCTCTCTCAAATTTATATGATGCTTAATACCCAGCATCATGCCTTTTAATTTTCATGAGAATCACTTTCAGTGTGTTTGTGAATTTAGAATGCCCTAAATAATCATGAGACCACATAATGCTTTCTAGAAGCCATTTCTTCTGACTCAACTTGGCTCTCAGATTCATAAGTGTCGTGATCAGAGTGCAAAGCTGATGTCAGCCAGTTTCTCAGAGCATTTTTTAATATGGTCCTCCTATAGAATTTTTTTCTAAGATTGCAAATGATCACAATCAGATTATTCACAATTTTCTGTTTAATTTTTCCACAAAAATACCATTTACATATTTTGTTTAAATATTTTTAGAATATCTCAGTTCAGGCACATACAGTAAATATTCACACATAATTTTTGACAAATTAGTTTCTAAGTGATTAACCTATTCATGGTTTGCACCCACACATCATTGGCATTGTCAAATACTGTAAGTGATTGACAGCCCTTTTAGTTTTGTATGCACATGATGTTAATTCTCCATCGTTTCAGGGTTTGGCGCTCTGTAATAATGCCTTTTCTTTTCCTCCTTTTGAAGACCAGTGGAGTGATGGCTTTTCCGCCGCTGACCTCACTTCCGATTTCTGTCAGCTTGGACCCACCTCTTCCTGCCAGAAACAGTCATAACCAGAAGAACTACCATCTCAGGCAGTTAGAATCAGACTCCCACCTGAAAAGACACACTTGCAATGCTAGTTAATTGTGCTATCTTTCATTTTCAGTTTCAATTATATGGGAATTGCTTGTGGGTGACCCAACACTTGATACTGTTTCTGTCCTGTTCTTACAATATATATACAGATTGGCAAAAGTAGTTTTTCAGTTGTTTGTATTTGCATGCAGGTTATTATTATTACAATATCTTTATTAACTCAAAAGAATATCACGATGGCACAGTGCCCTTACGTATAATCTGGTTTGTGCTCAAATTGCTGGCCTTCATTATTTGCTTGCTACACTCAAACACACTTTAATAATAATAATATGAAGAAGATATATAAGAAGACAAATAATACAATAGCTAATAAATAAATAATACAAGAATAAACTCAATTTGGTGTACTCACAACTGTAAACCTATTTTTGCCCAACCCTGTATATATAAATAATTATACACATGCGCCTTGGGGATAGCTTAAACACTTTGGTGGCCATAATTCCTTGCTAACCAACAGGGTGGTGCTGTATTCTAATGCCTCTTCTCTTTCTCCCTCTGTAGACCGGATGACTGACAACCTTGCCCACTCTGATATCACTTCTGGCCTCCATGCACCTAGATCCACTTTTTCCTGTCTGGCCTGTATTTAACTGGAAGTGTCGTCATCTTGGATAGTCTAATTTCAGACTCGTGTCTTCAGAGACTTTCCTTTTTCCTAAAAAACATTTTTTTTTGCATTTACAATATACAGGATTGTGATGTCGTCCAAAATCTTTATCATTCTCTTGTCCCCTTTTAGACTATGAATATGTATCTATATATGCAAGTATACTGACTCTAGGCCCATTTAAAGTATTTATCTGCAGTGTTTTTCTATTTTTCTGTTTCTAATTACATTTGTAGGATTTACCAGATGGGGGATAAAGGCTGAGCAATTACAATTAGTGTAAAAAGTCTTGAATGAGTGTAAACCATTGCCAATCGCTCTGAAGCACATAGAAATCAATTTTAGCAGGCAATGCTGTCTGGTACACAATGGTTAATTTCACTAAACTTGCCAGTATTCACATATGGAATATTGAACTTTGTTATTGTGGTGAAGAGGACTGAAAAACTAAAAAAGGCAAAAACTAAAAAGCAAACAAAGAATTGCCTTTTTTTATTTAGATTTTATTCGATCATTAAAAAGTCATTTGAAGTTATTATTTTTATTTATAAGTTATAGTGTGAACATGCTGACATGAAGTCAATGTGCAATAATAAATCTTCTTTCTTAATGTATATGTAAATAGAACGTACACATGGAACTAGAGAACCAAAGAGAAATACCTACCAAGTTAAAGACAGATCCCACATTAATAGTAAACATTTTTTATAAATTTCATTTTTTATATGTTTGTGCAATTTACTCACACGTACAGAAATAAACTCTATATAACTGTGTGTTGTATATATACTTAATTTCTCTGCTTAATGCAAAAAAAGGAGAAGATATTGCCTGTGCAAGAGGCTGAGGTCCAATAACCACATGCAAAGTAATGACGGAGGGAGCCTTCTACACAGATTCTCAGTCTCGTCAGTGACAAAGCCCTGCTGTTAACAAGCCACTGAGGATCTGACATGTACAAAAGGTGCAAAAATTTGCATCCAATTGGAGCAGACATTGCATTATTTGGTAATGAACGGTATATTATTTACAATAATACCAAGGGAGTAATGCAGCTGAATTAAAGATGCAGAGTACGTCTGGTCATAATCACAAAGCGTTTTCCAAATTAACTACCTCTTGCTGAAGAAATTATTTAATTGCAGATTGCTGATTTGCAGACCTGCTGCCAGCGAGAAAGCATGAAAAGAACTTGCGTCATTAAGATAATTGCCATATTACTCAAAAACAAACAGTTGCCTGTTCTTAGAAACAAACAGAAGTAAGTTTATATATATATATATATATATATAATATGTTGGTATGCAATCTTCATCTTGGATACTGAAAAGTTTTTAGGGAAAGAGAAACAGATACCCTGCATAACTATGATTACAATTTCATATTCTTCTTGTGTGAGCACAATGATGTGACAAATCCAACAGGCTTACTTTGATGCAGATCTTTTTTTTGCAAAGAAGAGTAAAGAATCTTTTATGATTAAAGGGGTTGTACAAGAAAAACATAAAAAGGGTTAGGGAGTCAAGCTGGACTGCTTGATTATTGCTCTGAAGCAGGATGGATTTGAAAAAACAACAAAAAAGTGCTTTTGCAAAGAAGGGGCACCGCCACACTCATCTGTCAAAGGCTGACGCCTTGCTGGTGAATTTTCAGAGCTATAAAATCTGGAGACTGGAATGAGTGGAGATGGAGGAAGCTTGGAGATGTGCACAAACCTGCTCAAATGTACATAATCACAACCTGTAGAATATGCACAGACAATACAGTCGATACTTACAGGATCCTTTGTGCCTTAGAAAAGAATTTTCAGTGAGCACCCTTATTAGTCAGAACTGCCTGCACATCCGGTTTGGACCGCCTGTGCCTCAGTCACTCCATGGACTTAATATGATACATTTTTGTCACAAAGAACACATACAGTATCTTACAAAAATAATTATTCTTTCTACATCTGTGATCAGTACTTTGCATTATTGTTCCTTTATCTGAATTTGTTTATGTAATTATAGTTTCTAATAGCCAAAGATGAGTTCTGCATATAACAATTTCTGTTTAACTGTTACATGTGCTTTGTGTGCGTTTGTTTGTATATTAATGATCTGACATGACTCCTATAGTTGTATATTTCTTCACAGAATCGGTGTTGTCTGTAAGTAGCAGTTTTACATAGAAAGCGAGAAACTGATCATAGGATCATAAACTATAGAAAACTGTCATATATAAGTGAATGAGGGTTGTCTTTTGCTAACAGCTTCCCTGTTCAAGTTTTATCTGTACTGTCCACTTCTGTGGTTATTCTGCTGTGTTGCATAACACCTTCGGGCCGCATCATTGAAATTAAAGTTTTTTAGCTCTAATGCTAACATTTGTAGCACTTAACTATGGCATAGCCTGTTAAGATACATTTTAAATTATTAAACTCCTTAGAAATGCATATGTGTGTATGCATGTGGGCATTGGAAACTGGAGACTTTTTTTCTTATCTCTTTAAACATATGTTCAGTTTTAAGAAATGTCACTTATGCACTTGAGAATATGGAACGAAAGTGATTTTATTTATTTACTATTGTGTAAGAGGTATTCTGTAAGTCTATCTATCTGTCTTCTTGTCCTGTTTAATACTGGTTTGATATGGCTACATCTATCCAACAAAGAAGAAACTGTCCTCAATGGTGCACATGTTATCTTAAGGCACCCTAATGTCTAAACACACAAACACACCTGCTCATTGTAAGCTACTTTTGAGGTGGACATTGACTTATCAAACAGATCTGAGGAAGAATGTTCTGTGGAGCAGAGGTGGTCACCAGTTATCTTGAATACAAAAAAGTGGCAAGAAGGCCATTTCTCTTTTTCTAGCACTGTTTCTACTGGCCCTGCAGTCCTCACCCCTGACTGTCATTTAAAGGGGCAGACAAGCCCTAAGTATTGTTTTCTATCCATTATTCAGCTAAGACCCATGCTAGAGAATTTTATGTTAAATTATTTGTTGCCCTTCATTAGCACTTAAGCTGCTGTATCCAATTCAGCTTGCAATGTTGATCCCATCCAGACATTCCCCTGTGCAGCAATTCCCCTCATTTCGACTTCAAATGTCAAAGCAATAAAATTGTATTAGTAAATCAGGAAGAGACTCGAAGAAACACCAGAATGAGCATGTACAATGCATATAAAAAGTATTCACCTCTTGGAAGTTTTCACATTTTATTGTTATAAAATAATGAATCACAGTGGATTTAATTTGTCTTTTTGGACATAAAACGATAAGAAGAACTTTGAAAAAGCCAGCATTGGCAGAAGATTGTCAAGGTGGATCCATGATGTTCCTAAATTGTTTTAATTAGCATTTAAAATTTCCCCAAAATAATTTATATTTTTATTTGGGAATATGTTTAGAAAGAATATCCTCTTAGACATGGTGGAGACCACACTAGTCAGCTTCTCCTGACGCATCCAGTTTTTACCTATTTCCACCAGTTACAGACAATACCCTAACAAGTACCCAGGCGAAAACAGTCCCTGCAAGAAGCCTATAAAAGTTTTGGAAGTTTTCACATTTTACTATTTTACAACATTGAGCCACAGTGGATTTAATTTGGCTGTTTTGACATTGACTAAGAGAAAAAGACTCTTCCATATCAAAGTGAAACTGATCTCTGCAAAGTAGTCTAAATTAATCTCAATAATAAAATACAAAATAATTGGTCATATAAGTATTCAGCCCCTTCAAGTCAGTATTTAGTTAATGTACCTTTGGAGGCCATGACAGCCTTGAGTCTGTGTGCACAGGTCTTTATCAGCTTTGCACATTTGGACACTGCATTTTTTTTTAAATATTCTTTGAAAAAATACTCAAGCTCTGTCATGATTCATGGGGATCATGAATGAACAGCCTTTGACAAGTTCAGCTGCAAATTCTCAATTTGATTGACATCTGGGGGATCATGTATAAATGGTGCGTACGCACAAAAATGCTGCGTACGCCCGTTTCCACGATCACAACGCAATGTATAAAAACTAAACCTGGCGTAAAGCCACTCACATTCTCATGCCAGGTCAAACCATAGTGTACACACATTTTCAGCTCAGTTTTGCAAACATTGCTACTGCTCCTGTGTGGTTTCCCTTTATTTATTTGAATCATATAATGCTCCCAGGTGCTCCCAGCAGAACTGTTTGTACTTTTAACTATAATTACCTCACTTGTAAACTTGCATTACAGTTGTAATATTACACAACCTGAGCCACTTATACTTTCATATTGTATATTTTTCATTGTTTTTTATCGTATTATTATTACTATTATTATTATTGTTGTTATTTTACCATTTTATAGGAAAATAAGTTTTTGGAGGATTTGCATATTGAATCTCATTGTACCATACAATAACAAGAAGAGAGCAAATGATAGTGCCTGGAAATATAAATCAACTTAGAAGCCAGTCATCATCTTCTTGGAGCTCTTGATATCATTTTTAAGATGAAATGCAGTAAAGTATATATATTACATTATCCAGACACATTTTTAACTTCATTTAAATAATGTATACTGTTATTAATTAAACGTCTGGACATAATGTACAGCACTAGCAATGAACTGGCACCCCGTTCAGGGATTGTTCCTGCCTCTTGCTGTATGCTTGCTGAGACTGGAGCGACCCTGGATGGATGGAATGATTAAACATGTACTGCGAAGATATTTCAATGTTCCTTAAAAGTTTTCAAGAATTTGTGTTCTAAGCTTACAGGTGGCTTGACTTTTATTAAAGAGCTGATTGGTTACTTGGGAAAAAAAGGAAGGACAGGAATTGGGGGTTTGTATATTTGAAAGAGACAGTAAATTATTTCAGTGAGGGTCAAGCACGGCGCAGCAAGCATCTTGCAGGAGGCAGGAACAATCTCTGGACAGGGTCCCAGCTCATCAGTAATACTGTGCCATCGTGGTTTTATGTTTAATACATGCTTTAATTCATTTCATCATGAAAATGATATCAAGCATACATCTTAGTATTTACATTGTTCAGAGAGCTGTAATATCATGAATGTAGTGTATTCTGTGTCCTGTCAGCGTGAGAGAATGCCACTTTAATGAGAAGCAATTAGTGATTCACACACATAGAGTACATAGAATACGAAGCATTTAACGTGCTACTTTAGTTGAGATGTGATTCGGGAAACTAGTAAATCAAAAGATTTCAAGGTGAAGTTTATGACGTTCTACTTTAATGACAAAATAAACTATGTGGTTAAAGTGGAAATTTCGAGATTAAAGTTAACATTTCAGGCTTTTTTTCCACCGTGTCCCTATTTTTTTTTCTTTTCTCTGTACCCTAATAAGCTTCCATATGACACTTAGACGGTGGGCTATGACTCGCCTTTTCACAGCAACTTTGATATATGACAAATTCTTTTTTATTTCGGGCACTGTGCAGCTTTCTGATCTTGAATTTTCAATCAGCTTCATTTTGTTGTTTATACAACTGTTTAAACCAACAAATACTACGTTTTTCATTATCTCCACTTGGCATTTGCTGAAATTCTTCTTTTTTCCCCATGCTTTTGCCATTGTCTTTTCACAGAACGCTGTACTTAAGGGAACATTTAAATTGATTTGCATATTCAAAGAGGTGTAAATCTGGGAGGAGACAGGGTGGGGCAGCATGTGCGTGCACGAGCGTTACACTTAACGCAGACTGGGATTTATGTAGCGGAAATGCATGAAAGTTGGCTTACGTACGGTTTTGTGCATCTGAATTTTTTTGTGTGTATGCACATTTCAACTTTTATCCATACGCCATGTTTAAAAGCAAATTCTATGCATGGCGTTATGCATGAGGCCCTTGGACTCTGACTCGGCCACTCCAGGACATTAACATGTTTGTTGTTTCCATTTTTTTTCCTACAAGGTTTTTTTGGGAGTTTTTTCTTGGAGAGTCAAGGCTGGGGAGCTATCAAAAAAATCAGGGCCTGTTTAAACCCATTGAGACATTTCTTGTGTGATTTTGGGCTATACAAGAAATAAATTGTTGTTTTTAAGCCTCTCCTGTGTAGCATTGGCTTTATGCCTAGGGTTGTTTTCTTGCTGTAAAACAAGTTTTCTCCAAAGGCACAAGTTTCTTACTGACTGTATCATGTTTTTTTCTCCAGGCTATTACTGTATTTTGTTGATTCATTTACCCTCTCCTCTCACAAATCATCCAGGACCTGCTGCAGAGAGGTATCCCCACACCCTGATGCTGCCACCACCATGCTTCATGATGGAGATAATGTGTTTCTGATAATGTGAAGTGTTTGACTTAAGCCAAACATGGTGTTTAGTCTGATGGCCAAAAAGCTCAACTTTGTCAATTTTTGTCACAGTGTCTATAAAGATTCACTGTAAAGGGGGTGTCAATTAAAGGGAAGGGGAAAAGAGGAGTACTGTCCTTCCTAGGAATCTGGCCAATAGAACAGCAGTTTGATTTATTTTGATAATATTTATTATTTTTTTATACATTGTGGCGGGCCTTCAACATATTTTCCGGGGGAGCAACCAAGGGATCCTCAGTACCTACCCTGGGACGCTTGGTGGCAGCCTCCCTGGCTGACGAGGGTGCCTCAGTTTCCTCCAGGGCTCCATGGGAGATGGAGTTCTCCACAGCCCTGTTGGGATCTGGGGTGGCCACCAGGGGGTGCTGCATGGGTCCCGGAGCCTGGCTGGATGAATCTTCAGCCCCGCCAGGAGGTGCAACCGGAAACAGGTGATCAAGCACCTGGAGCACTTCTGGGTGGGCTATAAGAGGGGCCAGCAACCACCACTCAGTGGCCAGAGTCGGGAGGAGGAGGACAAAGCTTGGAGGAGAGGTGGAGGAAGAGCAGAAGAAGAGTGTGCTTAGTGTACTGTGGTTGGGACTGTGTTGTGACTTACGGGGAAGATGTGTCCTCCAGCTGAAGAAAATAAAAGTCTTTTATACGTGCCTCTAGTGTGAATCTGTGTTGGGAAAAGTCAACACAGTTAAGAAAAAAAAAAAGTTAAGAAAGTCAAAGATCTTATTAAGGATGTGCACAGATCTGGGGCATTGAATATTTCTCTGTGCTCAGGTAGTCCAATCTACAAAAGCCCAAAAAACACGGCAATGTTTGTCAGCTCAGTTGCCAGACAACCAGTTAGAATACTGACTACACATTTCTGCAGATCATCAAGCCCAAACCTCTGCTAAAAGTAGCATTTTGTTGCCTCCTGTATAAGAAACTCAGAGACAACACAAGAACAAACATGTTGCCCTTTCTTGGGTGTGAACAGAAGAAACTATAGAATCCCAGCTTTGTCTGTCTGCTTATTCATTCTCATTCACCATATGCTTAAGTGTTTTCCTGATCTTTTCAAATATTATCTGCCAATGGATAATAAACAGATCCAAACTATACAGGTTTAACTTGCAGTTCTCTAGCTAGCACTTTAAACAACTAAGATATAAAGTAGGTGTTTGTGTCCCCTGAGATCTGTTGGGGGAATGTGACACATAAGAAGGATTCAACAACGCCTTTTTTAAATGTTTTTCAGTGTTGTTGTCAATAATGTAGTGCCTCACAATAGCCACGGCAGCCTTAGAAGAGATTGCTCTTTTGTTCCTTGCATTTTTCTAAAGGTGCCCTCAGGACAGTCTTGCATGGTTTTTAATGACATCAGCAGCTGTGTCCAAGTGGGCAAGAGTAGTTGGTGGTTTGCTCAGTGATAGAACAGCCATCCAGCTGCAGACATCCGTCACGCTCTAAGCATATGGAAGACACATTACACCGCTTTGTTCATTTTTTTTCCTCTTTTTTCAATCCCCAGAGCCTACTCTCTATGCAATGATGACATTCTGATGTGTCTAAAGCCAACTTAAATAGCCTTTTATATGCCATGCTTTATTATGATAGGTACTTTACTGAACTGTAACTTTAAATCAAAGTAATTCAGACAGTTATTAGTAGCAAATCAAATACCAAAACCTTTTTGAGGTCGACATCAAAATGTACAATGCAACACAGTACACTCTGTGAGATTTTGAAGTTATTTCCCTGTGTTTTGATTAAAAGCAAACTTTCCAGGGTAAAATATCCTATCCCTATCAGTAGGCTGTCCACCTAATTTCAGCTTGTTGAACAGTACACACCTCATTAGCAGGCAGCACTACTCTCCCTAGAAGGACACAAATCAAGCCTGTCCAAACAAAATGTGTTTCTTTTGGTTGTAGAGCTTGCAAAGATGACTCATCTTTCAATTCTTTGTCCTTATTTTATATATTTTTTTCCTATGCTTACATTAAAACTGTGTTTTTCACTCTAGATAGTTATTTTATTAAGAGTTTGAGAAAGATTGACACAGTAGTGCATATTTTAAACACTAAAACTAATTGGAAAGACAAAAAAAGGACCGGGATTGTGACTGAACTCGCCATTCCTGGAAAGCAGCACATGTCAGAAAAAGGGTCAAGCTTGTGGTACTTGGAAATGTGAAACTTTGATGGAAAGTCATCACACATTTGACTTATTTGACATTCCCTGCAATTTGTAGTTGTGTAATCTGTTGTACTCATGCAAGGACATCAGCAACTGCAGAAGTCAAGTTTGACATCTCCCACTGCCTAGATGTTGCGTAATGTAACATCTGCTTTAGGTGATCTGTTTCACCTCTGAGATGTGCTTGGCCATATTTTTGTTTGCAAAAACAACTATTCCCAGCCTCCACCACCTAGCCTTAAATAGTTCATCATGTGTTAATCCATGATGGTATTTCTCCTAGGAAATATCTCCTAAATCTAGCAGCTAATACTGGCACTGATTCTGCCATTCTGAATCTACATAAACCGGTACTTTTTCTCTTGCTGTAATGCTGGCAGTAATGATTATGGAAGGACAATCCAAGTGCATCACAGCTGTGTGAACCTACTTTTATCCAAGATCCCACCTAATTTGAACCACACATGGTAAAAGGCTACATAACATTAGATAACTGAGGTTCATAGTATATGACTAGATATTCACTTGTCAGATGGGTGTGGATAGATATTATATATCCAACCAATGGACCGGGCCAAAGGGGACACAGGTCAGCCTCCCTCTCTCCCGAGCTCGCTCCACCATCACGCCACGGACACCCCTTGGTGTCTAGGAGGTAGGCAGACGCAAACACGGAAAAGCCTTCCCACGGCCCCTTACCCTTGGGCTCATCACCTACCTCCTGCTGCAACCCATGGTGCTGGTTAGCGTGGCAGCATCTGGTGGCTGACTTCTGTGTTTGCCTGACTTTTTTCTTCCCCATTATCCCCATTATCACGGCTCAGGAGCTCCCTGGCAGTCATCCCGCGGCCTCCCTGCTGTGTGCATGCGCTTTGGTGCGCTATCTCAGGGGTGCACCTTCTGCGCTGCTGTGCTGCACGCGTGCCTCCGCTGCTGTGCCGGGTACCTTACACAAATTTTGAGACAGGTCCCGGCCCAAAAAGATGAACTGGAATCCTGCCGACTACGCTAGTGTGAGAAGAACGCTATATAGTGCCCGATCTGACACAGACTGACACAGTGGCACGGGTAAAATAAAATAAACTATTTTTCTTGAGCTGGAGGGCACATCTTCCCCGTAATCCCTCCAGCCACAACACAATCCCAAGCACAGTACAACAATCACCAAGCATTTTCTCTTCCTCTACCACTCCTCTCTGGCAGCCTCGTCCTCTTCCTCCCGATTCTGGCTCCTGTGTGGTGGTCGCTGGCTCCCTTTTATTGGGTACCCGGAAGTGCTCCAGGTGCTTGATTGGCGACATCCGGCTGCACTTCTGGGTAAAGCTAAACCAGTGCCCAAAAGGGGCCAGCAACTCCTGCTGCAGCACCCCCTGGCGCCTGCGGAACCCCACAGAGCTGCACAGAACTCCAACCCCCATGAAGCCCTGAGGGAGTCCAAGGCACAGCTGCAACCCAGACAGGCTGCCATCTAGCGCCCAAGAGGAGATACTGGGCTTTCCACCTTTGTCCCCCTTGCAGATGTGGTGAAGGGGTGTCCCAGCCAGGCATGGGCCCCGGCCATCCGTCACAATATATATACAGTAAAAGAATATCTCAAAATGGTGACATTTCTAGTTAAATATAGTACAGGCAGAAAGTGGCGGGTCCAGGTGGATGGACACTGGATGAGACATCAGAGGTGGTAAGGTTCTCACTTATATGTTCTGTAGAGGAAGATAGAGAAGAGTCATTAGAATACATTGCACCCCAGTGGATTAGTAAGAAATTACCAATGCCAGAGGGCTCATGTTTAACTATATATACAGTATATATTTTGGATAATGTGACCTTTACCTGGGTAAGGCTAGGGTTTACCTGTAACATATACATTCTATATATATATATATATATATCTATATATATATATATATATATA
>JANRMT010062848.1:16102798-16114721 GCA_026402145.1 Polypterus bichir lapradei | reverse complement strand
ATATATATATATATATATATATATATATATATATATATATTCCTATAAAATGAAAATTGCAATACTTGTTTTGAAAGATTGTTTAGGTGGAAGAGACTACATTTTTCCAGAGAGGGGCACACCTTGTGCCAAACACAATAACTTTCAGTGTTATGCAATATGACATGTAAACTTGATACAATAATAGCTGAAAAACTGGGGCACAAAAGAAAATTGCTTCCATGGTTGTGCATCATAAATGGTTCTGGTTACATATAGTAAAACCCAGTTTTTTGGACAGAAGCTCCTAAAACACCTACTTTTTTGTTTTATATAGCTGTTGTTGGTGTGAAACAGAGGTTTTCATTCATATAAACACTTTCTTTTAAAAAAAAAAAATAAAAGTGTTATACACATCCTTATACTACTCTTCAGTCATCTGCAGCTTTATTATTTAAGAAGAATAGCGGCCATTTATTTTTGGCTATGTAATTTAGGTGCAATAATGCCAAAAAACCCTTAGGGCATAAGGGGCTAAACAGTATTACCTATGGGACCTGCTCCTGCTTAAATCCATTGGCCTGGGTATTTAGCTGCTAGAAAGTTTTGGAAAGATTTTGAAATTGTCTCTGACTTCAAGTGAGTACTATGAGGTGGAGCCAATGGCAGGAATGTTCAGGTAGTGAATAAGTCAGAGTAAAGTTTATTGGCACTGCATCGAAGAGACGAAGAAGAAAAAAACGGTGGTGGCACTGCAAGATGGTGAGTGAAGAAGAACACAGCTCCCGTAAACCCGGGAAACAGTGAGGGAAAGACACTGCATTTCAAAATGTCAGTCAAATCCCATTAGAAATTACACAAAATTACAGTAAGAATATTAACATATTCCATCAGACAATGTAATCACTAAAGGTCAGTACCAAAAGATATTTCCAAGGCAACAAAAACTCAACACCAACAGCAGGAACACAAACAAATATTCATAAACTTCAAATTTTTGTTTAATAGGCAAACTCCTATTGCAAATATGTAATTGACATGATAATGATAATGATTACTCCAAAATAGTCAGATGATTCACACACCCTTTAAAATTTGTCGAAATATTAACCAATAGGTTACTTAAAAGGGCTCTAGCTTTCAAGCTCCAAGACAGAATTGAATAGTTCAGGCTGCACATATGCACACCTGAGCAAATGTATGCCTAACACTACAGTGTTAAAGGGCCTTCGCTATAACCCAAAAAACAGGCTAGCAGCAACAGCTACAAAAATATTCACATATTAAAAAAATATATATTTTTCTATATAAAAGATTGCATTGATCATATGTAAAGATTTGATTATAATAATTAAATGAATATTAGTACTATTAGTGTTGATCATCAAAATTCAAAAAGAGTTTTTCATAGCAAATTTGCAGGGTTTGCTGGTGACCTTGCTTGCTGAATATTTTCCTGAAAATTCACTGTGCAACCAGTTTTGATGGCCTTTTTTTCTCCAGGGCCCTATGATGCTTTGTAAAGCTAGCATGACATCAGAGAGCCCGCTTCCCCAAAAGTACCCCAAGTATATAATGATGATCCTGGAAGTGAGCAGTATGCCATATCAACTACTATGTTAGATGAAATTATTCTTCTGTTATCAATTTTATAGGAACTGTTTTACTTGTATGCTAAAAATTAGCAAACATATTGTGAAGACATTTTAAACACACACACAGAAGGAAACTAGAAATGTGTAATGTCTTTGTGTATGGACTTGTTTGTGACCTGTGGGTCACACCGGACCCTACCCTTTTAACAGTATTACCTATAGTGCCATGTAGTTGACGAAGACAGGAAAGAGTAAATGTCCATGTGATTTTGTGATGTGCTTATTTGTTTGCAGTAGCAGTAAGCAAGCAAGCATGTCAGGGAAAAAAATAAACAGTACTCTTCAGTTTGGGAGAGGTGAGTACTTGGTATGGAATCTGTAGGGGCCAAGCCTCAGTGAATTCATGCTTCCTGCTCCTGTTGCCACTTTCTGCAAGAACCTTTACTATTCTGATATTTATTTCTATTAATTTTTTTTCTCATTGAGGAATGGTGGTACAGTGGTTAGCATGGCTGCCTAACAGATTTGGTCACTATTTGGGCACAATAATCAGTCCAGCATAGTTGTTAGACGCTTCCCTTGCCCTCTGGGTCACTTAAAAGACCTTTGTAATCTAGTACAAAATTAATTCCGTTTCTCCTTCCATACTGACTTCAATGCATTTTACCAAGTTTGGCTACAATTCCTGAACCTTCCTGTAATTTTACCATACTTGAGGCAAAATGAATTCAGTGGGGTTGGAGCACCAATCTTTGCTATAAACATTTTAATAATAAGTTAAATAAATGAGGTGAGTTTACTAATTTAATTTTTGCACAGCAGTGCCATCTATTAAGGAGTGAGGGGTGCAGTGCCCCACCTCTGGCCAATGCAAACATGCAACTTAAAGCCAAGCTTGACACACATAGTGATGAAACCTAAAATTGATTCTTTTTCTCACATTCAAAACTCCAGAACCACTTCCAGCAATTTCTGCTTTATATACAGTATACATGCTGTAACAAAGGCGCTATATAGGCGCCTGACCCGACACAGAAAGACACGGAGGCACGTATAAAAAGTACAAATACTTTTATTTTTCTTCAGCTGTGGGACACGTCTTCCCCGTGCCACACAGCCCAAACACAGTCCCAAAGCACCAACACTAAATCACAACACACTCTTCTTCCTCTACCACCACTCCTCCACAAGCGTAGTCCTCCTCCTCCCAACCCTGGCTCCCCGAGTGGTGGTGGCTGGCCCTTTTTATAACCCACCCGGAAGTGTTCCAGGTGCTTGACCACCTGGGCCTAATTGCACCTCCGGGTGGGGCTGAAGATTCGTCCAGCCAGGCTGCTGAGTCCATGCAGCTCCCCCTAGCGGCCATCCGAGCCCCCAACCAGGCTGTGGAGGACTCCATCTCCCATGGAGCCCTGCGGGTGGTAGGGGAATCACTGTCAGCCATGGAGGCTGCGACCAAGCATCCCGGGGGAGGTACTGGAGTGCCCATGGTGGCTCCCCCGGAACATAAGCAGGAGGGGCGTCCCTGCCGGGCATGGGACCTGGCTGTCCTTCACAATGCCTTTACATTAATTTTTACAACTGAATGCAGTTCAGGGTTACTTCAACACAGTATTGGGCACTTTCAAATCAGCCTGGAATGGGATAGCAGTACATCATTTCAGATTTCAGAACCACCTATCTGAAAAGGTTGTAATGTTTCATGAAACTGTTAAAAAATTCTAATCATTAAGGTATACTCAAAGAAACAATCATAATAATAAAATAATAATGCACTTTTCTTCTCAGTTTAAATTTTTCAGGAGTGTTTCACGACTGGGGTGGCATGGTGGTGCAGTGGTAGCACTGATATTTTGCTGTAAGGAGACCCAGGTTTGTGTCCCAGGTAGCCCCCTGAATGGAGTTTGCATGTCCTTCCCGTGTCTGTGTGAGGTTCCTCTGTGTGCTCCAGTTTCCTCCGATTGTCCCAAGACATGCAGGTTGGACGAATTGGTGATGATAAATTGGCTGTAGTGTGTGTACTCGCCCTGCAATGATCTGGAGCCCTGACTAGGGTTTGCTCCTGCCTTATGCCCTAAGCTAGCTGGGATAGGTCTCAGCACCTCCATGCCCCCGGTCTAGATAAAGTGGGTTAGAAAATGACATGACATGTTTCACAACTATCTAACAAAAAAGCTACCGTTTTAACCAACACAAGTCTTGTGCGAAACATTTATCTATCCATCCAGATTGTGAATTTCCAGGGGGCAGGCCAGCAATCCAAACTGGACCAGTCATCAGTTCATTGCAGGGCACAGTTATGCACATATGAGATCACAATTGAAATAACATAAAACTCAAAGCCATTTCAAAATAAAACACAATTAGATGTAAAAACAATTTTTTTTTTGGCTTTGGAAAATTGACGCATTGATGCAATAAGAAAATAGCACCTGATTATTTAAATGGAAATACAGCTGAAAGCCATTTTGGATGTTTAAAGGTAGTCCACAGCTTATACGCAGCAGCAGCATCACAAGGGACCGGCCCGAGGCTGTCAAACAAAAGAACTTCAATTCGGCTGCCAGCAGTGTACTGATTCTCACTTAATAATTCCCACCTGCAATTACTCTACTCATCAGCTTCTTGGACTATAACATGAGTTGCTTTTTAAAACAATGGAGTTAAAACTTTGAAAAATGTTGCTCTCTGATTTGTGAAGACTGTATCAACCGTATTTATCATTTAACTTAACAATCACTAGCCCTCAGATTTGTCTCACCCTGAATAGTACACTTTCCAAAAGAGAAACAGAATGAAAAGGACACCACCTAGCCGTTCTACAGAAGCCAGTACTCCATTCTCAAACCAAGGAACTTGGTGTTTGATAGGCAACTTGCAGATATAGTAGAAAATCCTATGGCACTACAGGGAATTTAACAAAGAAGTGTTCCAGAAGCTACTCAGTTTTCTAGTTAGATTATTATATAAATTTGGGTTGAGCAAGATCACTAAATGGGTGACACAATGGAGAACGGATTTCCACTTCTGTCTCTCCACCTCCAGGTTTGGTCACTGTGTGTGAAGCTTGCATGTCCTACCTTTGTCTGAAGTGTTTTTACTCCAGGAAATCTGGGTTCATCCAAAATATCTATTTGTTGGCCTGTTCAGGCCCCTGAACATGTTAATAATGATAAAATGGTACAGTAAATGTATAAGCCATTTCCATGTGAATGATTTTCAGCAAAACATACAGTACTTTGAAAAAGTGTTTGTCCCTTTCTGATCTTCTCAGTTATTGCAAATTTTTGACATTGAATATTTTCAGGTCTACAAGCAAAATCTAAAAAGGGCTCCTGAGTGAACGAATAACTTTTTAAAATTTATGCTATCTATTGAATAAACAAAGCTATCCAACACCAACCTGCAATGTGTGAAAAAGTAAGTGCCCTCCAGTTAAATCAAGCCATGCTTGATTACAGCCATCACTGCTTAATATACATGTAAATTATTTTGACCCTATTAGATAGATAGATAGATAGATACTTTATTAATTCCAAGGGGAAATTCATATACTCCAGCAGCAGCATACTGATAAAAAACAATATTAAATTAAAGAGTGATAAAAATGCAGGTAAAACAGACAATAACTTTGTATAATGTTAACGTTTACCCCCTTGGATGGAACTGAAGAGTTGCATAGTGTGCGGGAGGAACGATCTCCTCAGTCTGTCAGTGGAGCAGGACAGTGACAGCAGTCTGTCGCTGAAGCTGCTCCTCTGTCTGGAGATGATACTGTTTAGTGGATGCAGTGGATTCTCCATGACTGACATGAGCCTGCTCAGAGTCCGTCGCTCTGCCACGGATGTCAATCTGTCCAGCTCCATACCTACAATAGTTTGTCCAGGCATGAGGCGTCCTTCTTCTTTATGCTGCCGCCCCAGTACACCACCACGTAGAAGCGGGCACTCACCACAACCATCTGATAGAACATCTGCAGCATCTTATTGCAGATGTTGAAGGACGCCAGTCTTCTAAGGAAGTATAGTCGGCTCTGTCCTCTCTTGCACAGAGCATCAGTATTGGCAGTCCAGTCCAATTTATCATTCAGCTGCACTCCCAGATATTTATAGGTCTGTACCCTCTGCACACAGTCACCACTGATAATCACAGGGTCCGGGAGGGGCCTGGGCCTCCTAAAATCCACCACCAACTCCTTGGTTTTGCTGGTGTTCAGGTGTAAGTGGTCTAAGTCGCACCATTTAACAAAGTCCTTGATTAGGTTCCTATACTCCTCCTCCTGCACATTCATTATGCAGCCCACGATAGCAGTGTCATCAGCAAAATTTTGCACGTGGCAGGATTCAGAGTTGTATTGGCTGTATTGGCTTATGTATATAGTGTGGAGACTGACCCGAACACAGACAGGCAGACACGTTCATTTCGCCCAACACACGTTTATTTACACTTTTTACAAAAGTCATAAGTGCCACACAAACCCCACAAGTCCCCAAAGTCCAGGCCACACAAAGCCTTTCTTCCTCTTCAGGCCGCCTCCTTGCCTCCTCCAGCAAGCTCAGTCCACTCCACTCCCGACTCTCGCCCTGAATGAAGGGAGGCGGCCCCTTTTATCCACACCCGGATGTGCTCCAGGTGCTTCCCGGCAATCTCCCGCTGACACGCCCCAGTGTGGCGGAAGTGCCGGCTGTATCCCCGGAAGCACTCCGCGTGTCCCTGCTCCTCTTCCCCCCAGCACTTCCTGGTGTGGCGGAAGTGCTAAGGTCCAGGGCTCCAAAGGCATGGAGGCGCCCCCTGGCGGTGACCACGGGCCCCTAAAGGGTGGAGCTTCAAAGCTCTGTACCCGTGGCCCCCAAAGGAACCAGGGCGGTCGCCCCCAGATGGTCTGGGGAAGGCGCAAGCCCTCCTCCGGTCCTCCTGGGCGTCCCGGCTGGGTTGCCACCCCAGCCACCTCTGACAATAGGCTGAACAGGACCGGAAAAAGTACAGTCCCTTGCAGCGCTCCTGTATTGCTGACCACAATGTCAGACCTGCAGTTCCCGAGACGCACATACTGAGGTCTGTCTGTAAGATAGCCCACAATCCATGCCACCAGGTATGAATCTACTCCCATCTCTGTCAGCTTGTCCCTAAGGAGCAAAGATTGGATGGTGTTGAAGGCACTAGTGAAGTCCAGAAACATAACTCTTACAGCATCACTGCCTCTGTCCAAGTGGGAGAGGGATCGGTGTAGCATATAGATGATGGCATCCTCCACCCCCACCTTCTCCTGGTATGCGAACTGCAGAGGGTCGAGGGTGTGGCAGACCTGTGGCCTCAGGTGGTGAAGCAGCAGCCGCTCCATGGTCTTCATCACATGTGACATCAGAGCAACAGGCCGGAAGTCATTCAGCTCACTAGGATGTGATACCTTTGGGACTGGGGTGATGCAAGATAATTTCCAAAGCCTCGGGACTCTCCCCTGTTCCAGGCTCAGGTTGAAGATGCGCTGTAGAAGACTCCCCAGCTCCAGCGCACAGGCCTTCAGCAGTCCTGGCGATACTCCATCTGGTCCCACTGCTTTGCTGGCACGAAGTACCCTCAGCTCTCTGCTCACCTGGGCTGCTGTAATTGTGAGTGGGGATGTCTCTCCTATGCTGGTATCAGCAGAAGGATGGGTGTAGGGTGCAGTACTCCGAGATGAGAGTGGGTTAGGGTGGTCAAACCTGTTAAAGAAGTTGTTCATTTGGTTTGCTCTCTCCACGTCTCTCTCGATGGTGGCACCCTGCTTCGAGCTGCAGCCAGTGATGATCTTCATCCCATCCCACACTTCCTTCATGCTGTTATTCTGCAACTTCTGCTCCAGCTTTCTCCTGTACTGCTCTTTCTCCGCCCTGAGCTGGACTCTGAGTTCCTTCTGCACGTGCTTGAGCTCATGCTGATCACCGCCTTTAAAAGCCCTTTTCTTTTGGTTCAAAAGGCCTTTGATGTCACTTGTAATCCATGGCTTGTTGTTAGCATAGCAGCGTACTGTTCTTACTGGAACTACAATGTCCATACAGAAGTTGATATAGTCAGTTGTGCAGTCAGCAACCTCCTCAATGTTCTCACTATATGATCCCTGCAGGATATCCCAGTCCGTAGTTCCAAAGCTATCTCTCAGAGCCTGCTCTGCCTCAGGGGACCACTTCCTGAATGAGCGTGTGGTTGTAGGTAGCGCCTTCACTCTTGGTTTGTAGTGAGGCTGAAGCAGAACCAGGTTATGATCTGCTTTCCCAAGCGCAGGCAGCGGGGTGGCACTGTATGCATCTTTAACGTTTGCATACAATAGGTCAATAGTCCTATTTCCCCGGGTGTTACAATCCACATACTGGTAGAAGGCAGGTAATGTTTTGCCCAGCGTCACATGGTTAAAGTCTCCAGCGATTAGCACAAGAGCCTCAGGGTACTATGTTTGTAATTTAGCAGCAGCGGAATGGATGATGTCACCCACGAGGAGGGATGTAAACAATAACAACAATGACGTGTCCAAAGTCTCTGGGCAAGTAATAGGGATGCAGACTTACGGCCAACAGTTCGATGTCCCTGCAGCAAGTGGAGATTTTGACGTTTACATGTCCAGAGTTGCACCACCTTGTATTCACATAGAGAGCGAGTCCTCCTCCTTTCCGCTTCCCGCAGGTATTTGTGTCTCTGTCCGCTCTAACTGTGCTAAACCTGGGTAGCTCCATGTTAGCATCTGGGATGGTAGTTGTTAGCCACGTTTCACAAAAACAGAACAAACTGCATTCTCTGTTGCTCCTGACATTTTTCACCAGCACGGCCAGTTCGTCGATCTTATTTGGTAGTGAGTTCACATTTCCCAGGATCACAGAAGGCTTGTAGCGCCACTTTCTCGCTAGTCGCTTGGCTTTTAGCTATGCGCCGGCTCTGCTGCCACGATACCGCCTTCTTACCTCGTCAGGTAAATAGGCAACCACACCGGCGCAGGAATTTGTTCTCAGTGCTTGAAGTTGACTACTTGAATAGACGAGTCTCAGCGTGTAAAAATGCATGTCCAAGTAGTAAAAAGTGTCCAGGGAACGAGTCCACATAAAGGAAGTGATAGGAGTGATAAAATAGAGAAAAAGGTAGAAAAATAAATTCGTACACAGAGCTGCTGGAAAGGCTACCAAGCGCCTGAGTCATTATCAGTCAAGTTGTTCACATAAAGACTCAACAAAGAGGCAGTAAACCAGGCAGTGTGGTGTTAAGGCTGTTGAGTTCAAGTCCTGCTCCTGTTACTGTGCGACTATTAGGATGTCAGTTGACCTGCCTGTGCTCCAATTGGAAAAACAAAAACAGAAATGTAACCAATTTTAGCATAAATGTTGTAAGTTGCCTTGGACATATACTTCTCATAAAATTAAAGGAACACTTTTTAATCAAAGTATAGCATCAAGTCAATGAAATGTCTTGGCTATTGATCTGGTCAGTTAAGTAGCATAGGGTTTGTTAATCAGTTTCAGCTGCTTTGGTGCTAATGAAATTAACAACAGGTGCACTAGAGAGGCAACAATGAGACAACCCCCAAAACAGGAATGGTTTAACAGGTGGAGGCCACTGGCATTTTTCCATCCTTATCTTTTCTGACTATTTTTTCACTAGTTTTGCATTTGGGTACGGTCAGTGTCACTACTGGTAGCATGAGGCGATACCTGGACCATACAGAGGTTGCACAAGTAGTCAACCTTCTCCAGGATGGCACATCAATACATATCACTGACAGAAGGTTTGCTGTGTCTCCCAGCACAGTCTCAAGGGCATGGAGGAGATTCCAGGAGACAGGCAGTTACTCTAGGAGAGCTAGACAGGGCTGTAGAATGTCCTTACCCATCAGCAGGACTGGTATGTGCTCCTTTGGGCAAGGAGGAACAGGGTGAGCACTGCCAGAGCCCTACAAAATGACCTCCAGCAGGCCACTGGTGTGAATGTCTCTAAGCAAACAATCAGAAACAGACTTCATGAGGGTGGCCTGAGGGCCCAACGTCCTCTAGTGGGCCCTGTGCTTACTGCCCGGCAGCCAAAGCTCTACAGGCTAGACAACAGCACCTTTACTACCTTTAGGTATCGGGATGAATTCCTTGGACCCGCTGTTAGACGTTAAGCTGGTGCAGTGGATCCTGGGTTCATCCTGGTGCACAACAGTGCCCCTCATGTGGCGACAGTATGCATGCACTTCCTGGAGGATAAAGGAACTGATACCATTGACTGGCCCCCACGCTCACTCGCCTGATCTCAAACCAATAGAACACCTCTGGGTGTGACATTATGTTTCGATCCACCCGATGCTGCCTGGTTGCACCTCAGACTGTCCAGGAGCTCAGTGATGCCCTGGTCCACGTCTGGGAGGAGATAGCCCAGGACACCATCATTCATCTCATTAGGAGCATATCCCCGACGTTATCAGGCATGAATACAAGCACGTGGGGGCCATACAAACTACTGAATACGAGTTTGAGTTGCTGCAATGAAATTTCAGCAAAATGGACTAGCCTGCGGCATCATTTTTTCACTTAGATTTTTGGGGAAGTCTTTGAATTCAGCCCTCTATAGGTTGATAATTTTCATTTTCATTAAACAATGTGGCATCGCTTTGTTCCTAACACATTATCCAGTACATATCAGTATAGACATCCAGCATGATTTTTTCCCCCATTGAGATCTGATGTGTTTTCAAAGTGTTCCTTTAATTTTTTTGAACTGTTTTGTTTCAGGTAAATACGTGAATGTAATGGCATGATAAAGGGAAATTCATGAAGAGATCAGAAAAATATTATATTTGTGTTGATTTGTAACCATGTTAAGTGTTACAGAGCCATTTCTAAGTATACAGGACTCCACTGAGACACCATTAGAGCCATACTCTCCAAAAGGAAAAAAAGTTAGAACACTAGTCAATCTTCCCAGGAGTAACTAGCCTACCAAAATTACTCCAAGAGAATACCATGAAATCATTTGGCTAATCACAAAGAACCCTGAAAAAATTTACAAAGAACTGCAGGTTTCTCTTGCCTCAGCAAAGGTCAGTGTTAATGATGTGACAATCAAGACAACACTGGGCAGAAATGGGCTTCCTTGGGGATTAGCAAGTTGGACACCACTGCTATACAAGAAGGACATCAATGCTTGTCTCTCATTTGACAAGAAGAACATGGATGACCCCCAAGAGTTTTGGGAGAATGTTCTATGGATAGATGAGATAATAGTTGATCTTTTTGGATGAAATGGGTGGACAAAAGTGAACATCAAGGGAAAGAAGGCTGACACTGTTTCTCAATGTTGACAAAAGTAATCTACAGTAGATTGTTTGGTTGTACTCAATAGGAGAGACCGAAACTAAAACCGCTAAACAACCTGAGGCTTGTTCAGGCATCCATTCTCTTTACTGCATCGAATACCCTCCATTGCTCTCATTGGCCAAGAAGGTTAAAAGAATGTAATTTTTCCAGCCACCTGTGAAAACATTAAATACAAACCAGACCACAATATGTACTGCATCTTGTAGCAGCAGGCAGGAAAAACAGCATCACCAGTGTGTATTGCAAAAAAGAGTGACTTACTAATGCATGCAGCTGATTACTTTGAGCAGTTTATTTATGTTCAGACATTTGTTTGTACAATTAGAGTAATAAATATAGTTTTGATGTCTTTAACAAAAATTAATCTTTGGAAAAAATGTAGTCTCCAAATACTGTAGTTAAGGGGAATGTCCCGTCATCAAACTAAGCAGCAGGTTAGTTGGGTCATACAGCATGACAATGATTCAAAAGACAAAATAGGTGAATTAGCTGATTAGCTGAAAAGAAGCAAAAAACAAAGCATTGGACTCTTGTAGTCAAACCTAAACACAAAAGCAATATGAGGGCAGTTCATTCTTTCAAAAACATTTGCAATTTTCTAATTAAGAAGTTCTGCAAAAATGAGAGTGCTGGAATTCCTCCAAATGAGAGTGCAAATATTGAATTAAAGAAAATTTATGATTGAAGTCATTACAACTAAAAGCAGCATTAGGGGCAATTATTCACACAGACTCATTGGTTTTGGACAACTTTGTCCATTCAATAAATGTGTTATTTGTTCACTTAAATGCCCTTAAACTAATATTTATTAGACTTGAAAACATTCACTTTCTAAATTTGCAATATTAGAGGAAATCATGAAGGGGTTAAATACTTTTCACTATGCTTTATGCTGCATTTACATTCAATTAACTCACACTGAACTATATATGCAACTAGCAGAATACCCGCGCTTCGCAGCGGAGAAGTAGTGTGTTAAAGAAGGTATGAAAAAGAAAAGGAAAAATTTAAAAAATAACGTAACATGATTGT